>JAYKAV010003010.1:2877541-2936291 GCA_035582835.1 Phoebastria nigripes | reverse complement strand
CCCCCCCCCCGACAGCTTGCATTTTTCAATGACTAATCATTCAGTAATTTGTTACTCTTTCCTCCTTTTCAGGCAACCACTGTGAAATTAAGTGTCTTCAAAAAGTCGATGACTTCTCAGACAAACACAGACAATGGGGACTAGATTATTTTCTGGAGGTGCTATATATACTAAAGTTTGTAGCTTGACTAAAATTAATTAAAATAACTTAACTCCCATCTTGCTTTTATTTTTATCTCACCTTTTGAAATGAGACATGTTTTGGGGCACTCTTAAAGCAGGCTTCAGCGTACAGAAAAATGCCTGTGGAACATTTTTGTCCATTTTGCTTACCAAATCAGCTCTCCTACATAACTACCTTCACTGTCTTGAGATGCACATAGCTTTTCTTAAACTCCATGCACAAACAAGCATTTTTAAATTATATCTTTTGCTTCCATATCAATTCAAATCATCAGAGCTGGGAAAAATAAATGTTCCTGTTCCTTTTCGGCCATTGCCAGTCACTGCTGTCTGCCCGGCACTCCACAGGTCGGCCTCATCGGCCAGCAGCCCCAGGAGCAACAGCGGCTGCTGGTCAAATACTGTTTCCTGCGAACGCTGGTCTTGCGCCAGACTGGGCAGCTGGGCGAGAGAGGCGGGAAGCTGGCACAAGTTGCTTCTCTCTGTCCCCGTTAGTCATGATTACAAGTCAAGTGACGAGCTGGCAGTGAGCRGGCAAGAACGCTTGGCAGCAGCCACCAAGGGGGAACTATCACCGAGCAGGAAAGAGAGGAGGGAAGCGAACCGGATGACAATAAACAAGAGAGTATGGGGAGAAAACGTCCCTGCGGTTGCTCGTGAGTGTGCTGCTCCTTCCTTCAAGACTGCAGCTATGAGCAGGCAAACGGGCACAGGGCTTGTAGGGTGAGAGGTTTCAAAGAAAGCCTGCAGAGCTGGTGCGTGGTCATCCGAACACAAACCTTCCTTTGCGGGTCTTCTATCACTCCCGTATGGATACTACTGCAATTCATAAAAATTACAAAACTGGGGGCTCTCAAAACCCGTTCTTGCCCTGGCCTTCTCCCCTTGGCAGCTTATTTTAAAAAAACACTGGAAAGGTATGATTGCAATGTAGTGTATTATAATTCACCAAGACCAGAAGGCGAGTAAAAGCCACGGGGCTTCTTAGAGTGTTGTAGTCCTGGAGGTGCAAGTGGGTTTGATGATTTTAGCACAGCCGCCCCCAAGCTACAGCCCGTTGCAACTCTCGGTATTGCTTGTACCCACTGGCGCTTCAAAGCCGSATTGACAGAGAGAAGAAAGACTGAGGGGAGGGCGGCCCGGGGGCGGAGCGCCCCAGCTCGCCCGCAGGAGGCGCCCGGCCGCCTCAGCCCGCTCCCCCCGCCGCTCCCCCCCTCAGCCGCCGCCTCGCCTCAGAGCGGCGGGGATGGCGGCGGCGGCGGCGGCGGCGGAGGAGGAGGCGGAGCTGAGCCTGCTGGAGTGCCGGGTGTGCTTCGAGCGGTACGGCCCCGGCGGGCAGCGGCGGCCGCGGAACCTCCCCTGCGGGCACGTCCTCTGCTGGGGCTGCGTTGGGGCCCTGAGCGGCACCGAACGCCGGCGGTTGGAGTGTCCCTTCTGCCGGMGGGCCTGCGGCTTCGCCGAGACCAGCGACTGCCTGCCGCTGCTGCAGCTGCTGGAGGTCCTGGGCACCGCCGGCGGCAGCGTCCCCTCGGCCTTGGGGAGGAGCGGCGGCGGAGGGGCGGCCGGGTCGGCCCCCGCGGGCCTCGGGCTCCGGCTGTCCCTGGGTGGTTGGGGGTCGCTGGTCAACCCCACCGGGGTGGCGGCCTGCCGGAGCTCGGGGCGCCTGGCAGTGGCACACGACGGCAAGAAGAGGATCCACATCTTTGGGCCAAGCGGATCCTGCCTGCAGCGGTTCGGGGAGCGGGGGGATGCGGGCAACGATATCAAGTACCCACTTGATGTGACGGTGACGTCGGATGGGCATGTGGTGGTCACTGATGGTGGGGACCACTCTGTGAAGGCCTTTGATTTTGAGGGAAGGGGGGTCCTGGCTGTCCGGGAAGGTTTCTGTTTGCCCTGGGGCTTGGATGCCACCCCTGAGGGTGAAGTAATCCTGACCGACTCGGAGGCAGGCGCTCTCTACCGCTTGACAGCCGACTTCAAGAAGGGAAAATTAAAGAAGTGTCAGATGATCCGGTCTCAGCTCATCAGCCCAAGAGGGGTTGCAGTCTCCCAGACCTCGGGTGCTATAGTGGTAATAGAGCACCTGAAAGCTGAAGGACCGAACAACAGCAGCACCCGAGTGAAGATATTCAGTGCAGAGATGGATCTTGTCGGCCAGATGGATAGTTTCGGTCTGAACCTTGTTTTCCCCTCCAAAATATACACTACGGCTGTGGCCTTTGACAAAGAGGGCCGTGTTATAGTAACGGATGTCTGTAGCCAGGCCGTAATATGCTTAGGGAAACCTGAGGAGTTTCCCATCTTTAACCCTCTAATTAGCCATGGGCTTTCTTATCCTGTAGGACTGACTTATATGGCAAACAATTCCCTCGTCGTTTTAGACAGCGGTGATCATTCAATAAAAATATATAGCTCTACTTGAATGGGTATAGATGCTTACTGCTATAGGTTCAAGCTGCTTTTGGCCACAAAGCAAGCAAAGTTCTGGTGTTAGTAGGCGTGTAAGGAGGAGGCATTTTCTGGGCTTTAAGTGAAATTGCCCTCTCTGACCAACATGCTGTGCTTCCTGCAAAACTTACATCGAATCTCTTGCCTATCCACGGGAGAAGACCTGGCTGTTGCAAGCCGTAGTCAACAAGGAATCAACCAAACAAATAATTCGGCATTTTAGAACTATTCCACACCTTGACAACCGAATGTTTTTGGTACTCTTTGACAAGTATTAACAACAACATTTGGAATGGAGTAATGAAAGACCGGCACCTTGGAGAGAAAGTGATGCATCATTTGTTTACGTTTCCCAGTAGTTTTCATTATTCTTCCTTAAGCATAGCTACACTCATGAAAGTGACAGCGTGGTTTCTGTTTCCAGGATTTCTGCACGAGAAAGGAGACTGGCTTGACGAAATGATAGGAGAAATGGAAGCTTCAGTTCAGATCCAGCTAAGATCATTGTGATGGAGGAGCTATCACTGATTAGTGAGTTATGTGAATTGGTGCTCAAAGCCTATTTTTTCCATACCGGGGAAACGCACTTCTGGGATCACTCTTCTCTGTACTAGATTCTTCACACCTTTATTAGAGTTGTACTGGAGCACTTGATCTTCCTGTATAATGCACAAGTCTGTGTCTTTACCTAGAGATAATTTGGTGTGTGGTTACCAGCACGAGCAGCTTTCCCTAAAAGCCCCTTGAAGTATTTGTGTTTAGACCACAAATGCTTCTGCATATATAAAATTGAGTTGGCTGTGTTGCTAACACGGCTACGCTTCGGAGGTTTCCAATACTGCCTGCCTCTGTCTTGTCATTAATATGGTACTTTGCGCCCCAAACTCCAAGATTCAACTGAAAATTGAAATGTTGGTGAGAAGTAATAGAGAAAGGGGTATGTAAGCCTCTTTTTTTTCCTAGCTTCCAAATGAGGTTTTGTTGATTGTGAATGCACAGCAGGTTTACCCTAGTTTATATTTTCTTGAAAACAGTTTCACTGTGGACGCGAGTTCTGTTGCCTTATTGCACGGTGGAAATTAAGGTATATTTGAATTATTTTGAGAAGGATTTAACAACCACACTAGAAGTCACTGCTGCAGTTTTAGGCATTTACTTGCTGCTAAAATAATTACTCAGGTGGTTCAGCATTAAAAGGAAGTTAGGTATAAATGTAAATGCTATCTGAGGTAGAGGCAAGTAGGTTAAAATGGCATAAAGCTTTGGGGTCATTTCTTTTATTTAGTCACTGAAATCATGAATATTAACTAACAATTTAAAATTCACAGGGGATCTTTCTATCGGTAATTTTTTAGTCTGGCTTTTGGTCTGACTTTAGGGCATTTAATAACTGCATGTATTGCTGCACCAGTGATTTACCAAACACTTACTTTAAACGGGAGCAGTTTTAGCCCTCTAATTCAGACAATGTATTAATCTGTCTTATGTTAACATTTATATAAACAAAACAAATTATTAAATGCAGCTATTTGTAAAAGTTAGTGTGATTTGCTTACTCCTATATTGAATAATTTAGTGAAAACTCCTCATATCTTTTTATCATGGGCTTCTCTGTTACAATCCAATTTCTCTGTTGTGGTTGCCCTGTAGATGGTTTCTTTTTTTATTTGGAGATATTCTGCTAAAGTTGTTGTAGGGTCATTTTTTGCTATTGAAAAATATATGGACCTTCACATTTGGTCTTTTCCAGCCTTCCCTACTGCCAGGCCACACAGTAAGTGCCTTTGGTAGGACCAAAAATACTCCTTGGCTGTTCTGCAGTAGGAGGTGTACGGCCCTGAGCAGGAGCCCTGTTGAGGGGTCAGGAAGGAAATTTACTCTGAGAAGCAGCTCCCTGGATTATATATTCCTTTTTAGGTGCCAAGGAGATGTCTGTCTGAGGGATATAAAAACAATTAGATAACACTTCCTTTGGGAACTGCTGTGTTTCAAAATGCATGCAATACCATCAATGCTGTATTCATACATAATAGTTTATCGCAATAGCACTTGTGGGACCTGGACCCTTCCTCTGAACCATGGGCTGTGAGCTTTCATCTCCTCAAACATTTGTGTGCACCAGGAGCTTGTTTTTGCTACTGAGCTCACGGATGGGCAAATTTCCTAGCGCCTACTGCCATGTAGGCAACTTTCCAGCAGCTGAAATGCTGGGTTTTAAGTATTTGACTCATGCTGTTTTAAAATCTACAAAAACTCCCGTTGTTGCCCATTCTGCTCCTGTCTCCTTTGGTATATGACTAGAAATCACTTGATTTTGGGTTTGTAAGCAAAATAAATTTTGTGCCTTTATTCTATCTAGTTTGCTCTATGCCATCTCCTGTAGTCTCTGCTTTACCTACTGCAAGCAAATCTAGACTTTTTCTGTGAGTGATGCAGCTGTCTTCCTTTTGCTATAAAGCTTGGTGCTTAGCGTTGTACAACACTGCATCAAAGAAACCATTACGTTCTGTCTTAATTCATTTGATGCATGTGCCTAAATTAAGAAGCCATAAAGAACTGTATAAAACCACTAATTAAAAATTCTGAGTTCTTCAGTGTGTAAGGGAAAATGCAGCAGTAAACCCGAAATCTTTCTTTTGTCACACAAGAGAATTTAAGAGATAACGGGAGACAGAGATCCATCAATATGCTGATAACAAACTAAAAAGCCTTTGACATTTTTACTTACTCTTGCCTCTTCCTTTATGCATATATGCACATTTCCCCTATAGCTACTGTAGATATCCGTTGCCTTTAGGACGATACCTTAATGCCATCTGCTTTTCAAAGTCGCAGGGGACGTGTACTGCTCCTATCCATCTGCTAATCTGTTGCAATTTAGTCACAGATTTCAACAGAACAAAAACTTGGGTTCTGAGAGAGGGATGGCAAAGGGTAAAGGGCACCTGTAACTAGGTAGGTGATGCTTTTGGGGTCTGACTGGATATGCTCAAAATGGAGATAGCTAGATGTGTGCTTACCCTTGGAAAAGGGCACTGGCCATTTCACCTAGAATGTAACATGGTGACTGTGGCTAGTCGCTTCAGTGATAATTATCATTGCATTTATTTAAAAAAAAAAAAAGAACCTAAACTAAACCTTGTATAACCCTCTGTACCTCATGCTTTAACAATTTGGATTAAAACCAAACAAATATAACGGACAGTATTGCCCTCATGTCATCTCTTCAGCCCCTACTATAGATTGGTATGTCTGTTGTGCACACAGACGCTGCAATTCCTATTTGGTTTATTTTTAAGCACTGATCTCAGGTTGCTATCGTTGCATATAAATATACCAGGGTATGTTTACAGTGTTTAGGAATAAAGGAGGCAGGGGAGTTTCAGAAATGTGTATTGAAATTGCGTCCTGTAACATACATACTTTTTGTTTTGCTTGTGAACAAAATAATTTTTGATAAAGAATATAATCAATTTTTCAGATTGATGAATAAAAAGAAGAAAGAAATACAGAAAAAAAAAATTTACTTAATTTTGGCCATTGTCCGTTTAACCGTCTGTCCATACCATCCAGCCACATTGCTGTGCACATCAGTTTGATGTTTATATTTTCACAAAGCATGGACATAACACCACCATAGCATTTTTTTAACATGGAGTGATTTCAGGTGAAGAGGGGTCCTGTAATGTCCAGACCCCAAACTGCTAAGGGTTTTATAGAGCAGGGTCCATCAAAATGATGGCCTTGAATACAGGAGACCTTTCCTTTCTGGAAGGCTTGACAAAGGTAAAAAAGTAGCTTTCTCCCCTGGGACCATGGGTTATGGTGCTGTTGCACCCTGCACAGGAGGAATTTGCCTTCATTTTTTTTCTCTTCAGTGTTTGGTTTTTTTTCCTGACTCTTCTCAGAGGCCCATCCTTATAGTTTACAAGTCACCTGTGAGTCACAGCTTGCCTCCACAGGAGTGTAATACAACTAAAGCAAAAATATACAGATTTTGCAAAATGAGTTCTAAACCTCACACTTCATTCAGACATCTCAGGAGAAGTGACAGATCATTCAGAAAGCAGCAAGCGCCTGAGGCCTAGCCCCTGTGTAGACAGTTTAAATTTACTGTTAATAGGATTTTCTCCCCTCGTTACCTTCAGTTCCCCTGTAAGTACACCAGAAGCCTCTATATAGAACCCACTGTCCTACTCTAGAAAAGTCTGGTGGGAAATGACTCGTAAGAGATTGCCTTTTGTAACCTTCTTGTCGGGTCTATCGTGCAATTTCTTGATCAGCCCTGTCCAGCCCCAGCCCCAGCAATTGCTGTTTTTGTTGCCAGCTCATCTGATGCAGCAGGCTCTCTTGGTTTGGCCAGCTGTGTCCAAAAGTGCTTCCATCTGAACGGAGGATCTTCCAGGTGGCATGTATAGCCCCCAGCAACCGGGGGGCTTTCTCCTGACCTTGCCTACTTGTTTTAACTTGATGTGAAGGCTGCAGAGCCAGCATGAAGGCACAAACAAGGCTCTGGAAACAAAGTAGAAGATTACCATCTGAAATAGGTATGTACAGAGTTCGAAATTGCCCAAAGAATCCAAAATTCATCATGTCACATACGCAGTCACTGGCTGTAAAGAGGAACAGGCCAGGAAGACCTGAAATAAGGTATTGGTCTGCCTCTCCAGGCAGTGCCCAACCATTGCCGGGCAGAAGGTTGGCTCAGCCCCGCTGGATATGAGCTGAGAACATGTACTGTCTGCTTGATTCCTCTTCAGCAAATCCTTTATGCTACTGAATGCGATGGGGAATTATTATCATTACCTGCATATAAAAATTCCAAATGTACAAAACATGTAAATCTTTAAACTTGAAATACATTAAACCAAAGACCTACCCAGCATTTTTCCCTTTGCCACATGCTGCTCCGGGTCACACATCAGTTCAGGGGGAAGGAATACTTACCAGTTCTGTGTTTCTCCATTGAAGTGGGCATTGACCATGCCTCTGTTCCATATTACATTTTCAACTTTGTTATCTCAACTAAATGTGCTAATAATAACATGTTTGTATTTGATACTGTTACATAAACATACAGACTTTCTCTAGAGTGCTTCCTTAGTATAACCTGTCTGATACTCCTGGACAGCTTCAGAGCTATCTGATACTGGAGACATTCTCAGTGAGCAGATGATGCATTGCACTTACGCCTTTTTCTCACCACTGCTTTCCAAGAGATTTATAGATATTTTTGAACTTGGCGCTCCAACTTCTCTTTGAGGCAAACACGATATAAATGTCCTGGCCCTGCAGCTGCAGACAGGAGAGCTGAGAATCAAGGGAAGCCTTTGGCAGACTTGAGACTAGATCTCAGACTTCCCATTACAAAGTTGGTGCCTTAATAAAGCAGGGAGAGTCTGTGTTTAATTATCCTCTTGTCTGGGAGTTGCCTTCCTGATTTTGGAAGAAGTTTTGACATTTTACTGATAATCTTCTTGTTACTAATTCCTTTGGTGTTTCCTACAAATCATGGAAATTAATACTTTTCTAAACCACAGTGTATTCCTAGATAATTTCTTCCAGTATGTTCCACAAAGGTGCGAAGTTTCAGAGTTTTGAAATGCTCTGCTGTGCTGGTTTTGGCTGGGATAGAGTTAATTTTTTTCACAGTAGCTAGTAAGGGGCTATGTTTTGGATTTGTGCTGAAAACAGTGTTGATAACACAGGGATGTTTTAGTTACTGCTGAGCAGTGCTTACACAGAGTCAAAGCCTTTTCTGCTTCTCACACCACCCCACCAGCAAGTAGGCTGGGGGTGCACAAGAAGCTGGGAGGGGACGCAGCCGGGACAGCTGTGACCAAAGGGATATTCCACACCATATGATGTCATGCTCAGCATATAAAGGTGGGGGAAGAAGAAGGAAGGGGGGACATTCGGAGTGATGGCGTTTGTCTTCCCAAGTAACCGTTACGCATGATAGAGCCCTGCTTTCCTGGAGATGGCTGAACACCTGCCTGCCGATGGGAAGTGGTGAATGAATTCCTTGCTTTGCTTTGCTTGCGTGTGCGGCTTTTGCTTTACCTATTAAACTGTTTTCTTACTTTTTATTACTTATTAAATCTCTTACTTATTAAACGAGTTTTCTTACTTTTGCTCTTCTGATTCTCTCCCCCATCCCACTGTGGGGGGAGTGAGCGAGCAGCTGTGTGGTGCTTAGTTGCCAGCTGGGGTTAAACCACGACATCTGTAAGGAGGTGTACTGCTGTGAAGCCGCATTACAGTGATCAAGTTACTTATTTCATGTTGAGGATAGAAAGGAGGAGAAGAGATTGGCTCTGAAAAGAAGAAATAATTAATGAAAGGTGTCTGTGGCTTAGGCAGAGGGCAAACTCCACCAAGTCAGAGCACAGAGCACACCCATCGTTCCAGTAAAGGGAATGCATTCTTAAGAGGTGAAGCATTACAGCCTGGAAAATGGACAAGACGGTAAGGGCCGTTGCCTCTTGATTAGTATTGACCTCTGGCAGGGGAGTAACCTACATTTGAACAGACTTCCCAGCCACAAAAGTTAGGCACTTTTCAGATTGTAATCCTTAGGAGAGCTATCTGTTACTTTCAGCTCTGTATTTGTAGCAAAAATCTGTGGGAAATGAAGATTTGGAGCAATCTAAGCATTTTAGGGAAGTGTACTCCCTATAATTGAATAAATACATATATAGTATTTTTCTAAAGATCCCTCAATGTAGGCAATCTTTGTTCTTTGGTCACAGGTGAGCACTATATGGGCAGTGAGTTGAGGTGAGAACAAATTCTGATTTCATGGAATATATTGTTTTTTAAATCAGGAAAATATTGCTAGTCAGAAGATTCTGTAAACCATTTTAAATACTTAAATATAGTTATATGTTTTGTAATGAATACAGGCAATTTTAAGCTGGATATAGGATTAGAGAGAAAATTAGAGCTGAGAAAATGAAAGAATTTATTCTGAGAAAACTGTGAAGATGTAAAAAAAAAAAAGATGTCCTTTATCAAAAAAGATGTGCTTTTAAAACTTCTAATACAAAGAAGATGATCTTGAAAGAACTATCACACCTACATAATCACAGGAGGTAACTCATTTACTGTTTTTTGTTCCAAATATAAATAGATAAAAGATAAAACCCATATGAAAGTATTAATGCTCGCCTAGCATGATTTCCTGAATAATATGGACTATGGAATTTAACCAGTATTAACCAGTATTTAGTAACTACTGACCTGTATTGAAAGTAAGAAACAAAGAACAATTGTGTCTTTTACTATCACAGACTAAGGAGCTAATGTGAGAAGAAATATATTGTCATTAATAATATGCTTTGTAAGAAATCTATCAAAAAGAGTCAGATTAAGTATGAAAAATTTATAATCATCTTCATATGAAAAGGATGTGCCTGGCTTCCTTATTTATCATGGTCCTTAATTAGGTAGGAAATAGGGCTCTTCAGTGAGTTCTGCACCAACTTCCACTCAACTTACAGCATGGTATTGTGGAGCCAGAAGTATTTCAAATACGTGTATTAGTCTTTTTCTATTCTTATTATTGCTTAAAGTGACTTGTTTGAGTTGAGGCTTGCTCTGTCATAAATAGTTTATCTGTGCAGTCATGAGTACTGCAAATGGAATTGTCCACATAAATAAACGCTGCAGGACTGGGCTTGAAGTCAGGTAGATTCAGGCTAGTGCAGAGGTTTGCCCTGGAGAAGTCTTTGCAGCAGACTTTATTATGACAATTTCTGGGAATGCATGCTGCTTTGGGTTTTTTTATGTGCTGAAAGCCCTGCCCATGTTTAGAATAGATGGTCACTAATTATGACTTTCTTTCAACATCAGAAATCTTTTGTGAAACAAATTTAATGTAATGGTTTGGCTTTTTGTATTTATTTCTTTGTAACATACTGAACCCTTGCCTGGTTCGTAAGAGTCCATCAGACTAAGTGGACTGGTACAACACCTCCCTTTTGGGACGTGCGGTTGCTCAGTAACCAGCAACCTGGGGCAAGACTCACTCTGGACTGGCATCAGTGGAGACCTTATACCTAAACTGCTCTTGCAGATCCTGAAGAGGAGGTTATTGGTCTTAGCCAACAGTTTAGGGAAGTTACGATGTTTTCATTGTGGTAGACACTCACTGAAGGTTCTAGGTCCCAAGAAGACTATGCGAAAGGATTTCTAAGGTTGCAGGGTAATTAGCCACTTTTTGTTTCATTTCAGATGGAGAAATTCCGGCTTTTAAAGACCAGGTGAAAAGTGCACCCTTTTTTCCCTAGTATGGCAAAGTGAAACTGAAGTTGCCCCAGGCTCAGGATTAGAGCTACGGGTCTATTTATCATTTATTTTGTGATGTTCATAAAGCTGCTCAGTATTTGGATGGTATTATCATTAAAATGCAGCTGATATTATTATTCTCAAATTTCTACTGTGTCAGTATTACTGAGATAAAAACCAAAACCACCCACTTACTAAGAAGAAGTGTACCTTAAAGGCAGAAGAAAATCTTCTCTTTCTTGTATCTCTTCCACTGGAGAAATAAAAGCCATGCAACTGAATTATTTTCAAACATCTGTATTGAGCGATGGACTTTCACCCTCTCACTTGTGTTGAACTTGAATCCCAAGTCTTTTTTTCTTGATGATAAGCCTAAATTTTAGATTTCTAAAATTCAACCATGTTGTTCCAATTTGTGCCTTTTGCACAGCCCTCACCCATTCTTCCCAGTTGGTTGTTTAGTCCCTTGAAGTGTATTCCGGAACTATATTTCTCATTAGCCATTGTTTAGTCACACTGTGTGGTGTGTAAGTGTGTTCACTCCACTTTCGTTTCAGAAGAAGGATTAATTCCCCCAGAGGTTCTGTCCATGTTTTGGTTTTGCCGTGTTTCTTTTCTAAAACAGCCTTTCATCTTTACTGTCAGATTAAAGGGAGGAAACCTCAGATCACAATATGAATGGTGGGAAAGGACTTAAGTCATTCAGGGAATGCCTTTGGGAGACAGGCGTGCAAGCTTTATTACAGGAGAGAAAAGGGTGAAGGACTGTAGAATTTAAACTGTGTGTGGACTAACAGTTCTAGGAACCCTTCTACCCCGGCTCCCCCTGTGCAGCTCCGTTTGTAATAGTGACCGTGGGAAGAACTAAATCAGAAGTCACTAACTTGCAAGTCACTGTCTTTTTTTGTGGTTCTCTGCAATAGCAGCAGACTGGTCCCAGTGATCCAGAGGTCCTCCTGTATTGGATTTTGTGGATGACTCCTATAACTGGTCTGAGTTTCCCTGCCAAATGCTGGTGTAGACAAACTACAAGAAGCTTGGAAGCCTGCATAGGCCGTCTGTTCCTCTAATTTTTTAGAGCAAGCCTTTTTGCCATGAATCAAAGAGGATGAAATTTGAAGTGACCTGACAACAAAGGACGCCCAGTGGTTGCACTATTATACAGTCTTCAATCTAAAAATGAGAGTATGATCTGTTGCTGATAATTTTGTTGTTGATTATGAGATGATTATATTTGGTATGTTTTCTTCAGTCTGGGAAGAACTGGGAGGGGGAGTGATTGGGTGTTTTGTTTTCTAAATATGCACCTTAATTAGCACCTTCAGCACTTGTTTCCACCTTATACAGGAACTGATGAAACCTGTTGAACTTAATGTGAATCTTCCTATTGACTTCAATAGACAGCAGAATGGATCCAAGATCTGTGCTGAGCTGACTTCCGTATGTTTTAACAAACGCAATTCCACCGCCTCTCTCAAGGCTTTGCCTCACTCAGCTTCCTTACATGCTGACGTCCTGATGCTTACTGTTCTCCTTTCTAATCTATTTCAAACAATAGCTTCTTTTCTTCTCCACACTTTAGAAAGACGTTTGGCTAGAGCGCATATTTGCAGGCATCACTAAAAAGTAATTGCGTAAGGAGAAATTTTGGCTTGGCCAGCATGGTTACTAGCTCAGCTTACTTAGTAAGCAAGCTTGGTGGATGCACTCCTCCCTCCCCACCCTCCTCCTCCTCCCAGGGGCAGAGCCCAGGTTCCAAGTCTCACACAGGGTAGCCAGCAAAGTTCAGCTTCTCTYTGCAAGCAGAAAGTAAACCAACAAGGTTAACAGGAATGCTGCACTTCTGTTCTAAGAGGCTGCTGCCACTATTCAGGCTGTTTATATTTACAGCTTTCCCATTCATCCCTACTGAGCAAAAAGCACGCCTCTGAAAACAGAGCCTGAGCATTGCTGTATATTAGACAGAGGGCGTGTAGTATCTGATTGCTAACTGAAGAGACTTGGAGACCACAGACTCACTTTTTCTACCTGTGGTAAGACACACACTTGCACTTAGCAATGCATAATGATTAGTGATGCTCCTGACAGTGTTCGTGAGCCCGCTCCCTGCTCACAAGTGCCCTTAGTCTCGATTTGGGATTCATAATCACAAGAGAACTGCAGGGATGTGCTGGAGTGACACTCGCATACCAGACATTCCTTATCATAAAGATGAAGAGGGGTGAGAGCTTTCTGGCTGGGGGGAATAATGGGAGGGTTGTCCTTTCCTTCAGTTTGCTGGGGCCTGCCTAGTGATTTAAATTGTAAATAATGTTACAAACCAGCTGTGACAGTTTCTTGTTTCTTAGGAGAAGCATCTGATTTCTACTAATATATAGTAGAAAAAGGGGAAAAAAGGAAAAATTATAAATCTCTACTAATTTAACATCAATCCCTTTTCATAACTTAATAGTTATATTAACCACAGGTAGGTGATGTCAGTTCCTTTGGGACCCGGTGATCTTACTTTTTTAACAGTACAAAACTGTCTCCTTTTCCTTCCCTTTCCACTACCATAAACTATTATGATCACCATGATATTTAAAGACTGTATAGTGGCACATGTCTGGTAGGGTCAGCAGGACAGGTTCCCTGCTATCACGGCATCTAATACAATCAAGCTTACTCTTAAAATTAGCTAGGTTTAGTTCCCTGGTCTTCCGTGTACGAGGCCATTCATTCCTCTGGGGGTAGAAGTCAACTCATTTCCAGCCCAAGTGTGTTCCAAGACAGAATCACAGAATCACAGAAGGGTTGAGGTTGGCAGGGACCTCTGGAGGTCACCTGGTCCACCCCCCTGCTCAAGCAGGGCCACCTAGAGCCAGTTGCCCAGGATCGTGTCCAGACAGCTTTTGAATATCTCCAGGGATGGAGACTCCACAACCTCCCTGGGCAACCTGTGCCAGTGCTCAGTCACCCTCACAGTCAAAAAGTGTTTCCTGATGTTCAGAGGGAACTTCCTGCCTGTCAGTCTGTGCCCATTGCCTCCTGGCCTGTCACTGGGCACCGCTGAAAAAAGCCTAGCTCCGTCCTCTTTGCACCCTCCCTTCAGGTATTTAATACACATTGATAAGATTCCCCCGAGCCTTCTCTTCCCCAGGCTGAACAGTCCCAGCTCTCTCCGCCTCTCCTCATAGGAGAGATGCTCGAGTCTTTTAACCATCTTCATGGTCCTTCGCTGGACTGTCTCAAGTATGTCCATGCCTCTCTTGTACTGGGGAGCCCAGAACTGGACACAGTATTCCAGATGTGGCCCCATCAGTGCTAAGTAGAGGGGAAGGATCACCTCCCTCAACCTGCTGGCAGCTCTCCTCCTAACGCAGCCCAGAATGAAAGGGCTGCATGAAAGACAGTTTACAGCCATTTGTTCTTATGCTAGTGTTTTCCTTGAACTTGAGTAGCACCATGCTTTTAACTGGCCTGAAGGGAAGCATAAACAGCCATATCCCCTCTCAGTCTTCATTTTGCTAGACTAAACAAACTGAACTTTTCTGGTCTGCTCTTGTTTGATAATATTCACCACTCCCCAGTCCTCCCAGTAACCCTTTTGTGGGTCTGTTCCAGTTTGAACTCCTCTTCCCTAAATGCTGTACTGAGTTTTCCAGGTGGGGTCTCAGAAATGCTTTTTACAATGTCATCTGTACCTCCTCTTTCACTGTTGGAAATAACTCAAGTGATAACAGCCCCAACTACATATGCTTTCGTCATGATTATCACTTGGTTGTGAATCCAGGCTGAATATCCACAGCCCTGCTTTCCCCAGTATAAACAAATTTAGGAAGGTCTTTGAGTCAGGGGTGGAGTGTTTCCTGAGGTGAAAAAGGGATGGCCTACAGATAATTAACATCAATAGCAACAAAAATGTAAATAAACCCATCAGTGTATCATTTCTTCCTGACAGCTAAGGAATGTGAGCTACACAGCACACAACTAGCTGTTGGAGGCGGACAGAACTATTGCCCATATGTGAGGTTAGAATTGCAAGGATGTTAAATTCCCTGCTAGAAACCAAATCCCTCCTGAGATGACAGAAAGGTTCACTTTGGATTCAGTAAAAATGTCAGTCAGACTTCCAGAGTGTAGGGAAATGTATCTGAGCAATATAAAGAATTATTATTGCTACTTTTTTCCCCTTCTTTGCATCCCGTCAGTTTCCTGGCTATAGCTACATCAGTCTGCTTCTAAGCTAATTTATTTCTATTAATATGACTTTTCATCTGTAGGTAGCAATGACCATTAAAGTTCCCACAGTAATCTGAAACTATTTCTTCCTGCTAAGTGATAGGAGATGTGGAACAGAGCTCCCTGCCCCCTGTTCTTCAGTGAGCGGAGCAAAGGGATTATCCTCTGCAGAATGGTCATGTAGTTAAAGGTAGTTAAAATTGAGCAGCTCCTCTCAACAGACGGATTAGTCTCATCCACTGTGCTGAATACTGGGCTGAAGTTTCTGAAAGACTATTGCAATATTGTATTAGAGGCAGGGAGAAAATGTGGGATCTGATCAGTGAAATTGCATTTGATATTTTTTCCCCCCACAGCAAGGTACATTTCAGCTTGATGGAGACGTGACTGTGCCTGCCTCGGGGACATTCGCTGTAGTTGTCCACCTCTGATCCCAGAGTGTGATCTACCCTCAGGCACCCAGGGTGGGTGTGGAGGCAGAGGTAGGGTCCTAGCAGAGGTTCGGACTCCATCCAGGTAAAGCCAAACAGGTCGTTCAAAACATATGTAAATTAGCCTGTAAGAACAGATGTAGTCTATTCACCACTGAAAGAGCCTGTAAGCCAACTCTGTTCAGAGCCGAGTAGGTTTAAACTGCAGTGCCTGTTAAAAGCAATACAGTACACAGGAATCTAAATACATAGCTGTTAGCCACCTCATGTAGCTTTGAGCAGCGTCTCTCAGGCAGGATAATGTTTAGGTGCATATAGTCTGCATTTATTCCTAACATTGGCAATTAAAACAACTTCTCTTTCTGAGAGTCAGAAGAGCATCTGTCACCACAGCCCCTTTCTGGGCCCAGAGTGTTGCCATAAATACGCTGGACATAGAGGACGATTTTCATGCCTCCAGCACAGCTTTAGAGACAGTCAAAACAGATCTCTGATAAGACAGAGGTGGCAAACATCCAGCCTGACTAATGTCCAGCCTGAATTTGGAGCAAAAAGGAAATGGAAAAGCAGCCTGAAAACCTGGCTGAGGGCACTGCGTAAAATCCTGCTCTCATGTACTCTATTGTAAATTCAACGTACCTGTCCAGTGGGGTTACTCGCAAAGCCTAGTGATGTGTGTGAGACAGAAATTTGGTTCCCAGTGTACAATTATGGGCATGCACTTGCTTCTCTAGGTGCTCTCTAAATGCATTTTATTCAATGAAAAATACAAGTTTGTATGCATAACAGGACACTCATTTGTGTCCTGTCACAAATATAAAGTCATATTTTATCCCACCCCTCCAATATGAAATATTTCTCCCTTTTAGAATGTCCAGACCTCCTTCCTATATGCTAAATGCTATTTAAAAAAACCAAATTATTATCCATTCTTCTTTTTCACCAACATCAGTGGAATATTTATCAATTATTTTGTTAGAGTTACRATTTCTTCCTGTGCTTTTTCCTAACCTAAGTGTAATATATTAGATTATTAACCTTAGAAATATCTGTTGGCTTCATTATACAGTATTGGTTCATTTTACCTCTTTCTCTCAGACTGGATGATGATGTAATGTGTTTGGGTTGAAAATAAAGTTTTGTTTTCTCTGTTAATTTTAATTCAAAAAAATGCTCAGTAACAATTTGGAAACCCGAAGAAAACTTTAATTTTGGTCAATCTTATAAAATATGTGCCTTGGGTTAAATTTGGTAGTAAAAACATTCATTTTGGACTTTGGGTGCTGTAAAATCAAACACTTTGTCTTTCTTTCGACACTTTCAACACTGAAAGAAAAACACTGCTTTGCTTCCCATGCTTTCACTGCTGCCAGCTCCTCCTCTTCTCCAGCTCCTGTAACACGAGATGAAGTTATACGTGCCGGTGACAGCGTGCACCAGTCAGGCACAGCAAGATATGCGCTGGGGACGCTGCTGACAAGATGGATATTCTTGGCAGGCACCATGACAGTTCTCTCTGCCCTTTGCTGAAGAAAGGAGGTCAGTGGAACACTCTGCCCTACTGGCGGGGCTTTGGGCATCAATTCTGGGTGCACAGCATCTCTCCCCCATTTCCATGTCATGAAGTAGAGCAATCGGTCCTCCTGCTCAGAATATATAGGAAGACATGGGCATGCCTTCACGTCAAATCACATTACCAGTGTTATGCCTTGGGAAGATGAGGAGCAGTTGGAACTTCCCACCAGACAAAAGTAAGGAGTGATATCTTCTTTACGCTCTTTGCTGAACGGTGGACAAATGTATGGAAATGCTGAAAGGGAAGAAACAAAAATGAAACAGATGGAAAGCAAGAGACAAAGATTCAATCCTGGCCCTAGTGAAGCTGCAAAATTCCTGTTGACTGCAGTGGTGCGGAACCAGAACAAAATAGAGGGTGGAAGAAAGCAGGGACAGGAGAAGGAAATCAGGGAAGGATGGCTTCAGATGATTTTGTCCCTGTGTTCCCATCCCTCTTCCCCTTACCCACCATCAGCCTCCACTTTCTCCGGCTCTCATCTTTTCGTATTGCTGAAGCAGTAAGCTGTCATTTCTCATCTCCCATCCATCCATCAGCATGTCTGGGATAGCTGGCAGCTAATTCTGATGGGTGAACGACCCATCAGTATCCCTTGCCAGTTCCCATGGGGCATGTAAACTGATCAAGCTAACAAATTCTGACAAGTGAGAGACATTCATCCACAGTTGCTACCGGTAGCAAAGACAGAGATGTAAAGGGTTCCATATGGTAGCTGTGTTCGATGGGGAAACACAATGCCAGAAGAGAAACATCTCTTCGGCCTGAATTGCACTCACTTCCTGCAATCCTTCACAGATTGCTCTTTGGGCTACCTAATGATCTCGTGGGGCCCCTATAACGTAACTCTCTTCCTATTCTGCCGTAACACCAAAGGTTTAGGGGAGACCAGAAACATATTCTGCTACATGCATGCTGCCTAATAGATGTTGTCAGGTCATGGTACGGATGTTGCCAAAAGCCCTTCCTCAAGAGGACAGAAAAACTTGGTGGAACCAGCACCTCATTCTTGGCAGTTGTTTTTCAGGGCACGTTGATGTGAATGAAAGAGCAAAAATCCTTTTCCCAATTACCTAACACCAGAAAAAAAAATCAGGATTTCACAAGAAGAGAACAGCTACAGTCTGTATTAGGACAAACTAGGTCGCATCTCCCTTTTCAAATGCTTTTGCATGGATGGCTTTCTGTACCTGCAAATGGTGGAATATAATTCACAAGCCTATTCCAGACATTAGTTAAAATTTCTTCCCAAGACTCTTCCCACAGGTAAAATCATAGTCAATCTCATAAAGACTCCCTTTAGTTTCTCTTCAGCTAATATAATTGTTTTTATTTAATCTTGCGATGATGTAGTTTTTCCACTAAGAGGTGGAAAATTGATACGGAGGGGAATATTTTCCCTTCCATCTGTTGGCTGTCGTCTCTTTCCCAATAGTGTCCAAGCTTCACTGAACAACTCTGTTTCTGCACAGCCATTTCAGACTTCATGCCTTATCTTGAGCCAGYGCTTACTTACTGGGTTCTTACAGTCTACAGTCATAAGTAGGATGGCTCATTTCAACATCGTTCCCTTTCTTTACTTGTTGAGCCACATGCTTACAATGCATTTCATAACAAACTTCATTCCTTATGCCGGCTTCCACAGGCAAGAAATCCACGTGTGCCAGCTTCTGCTGGTGACGTTCTCCAGATGCCCGGCTCTATTTGGTAACATTTCTCTTTCGCCGCACTAAATGCGTCTCTCATTTCCTTTCAGCATTCCTGCGAGCCGTGGCCGTTCAGGGCAGCTGGGCCTCCTCCAGAGACGTTCCTCTCAGTCGCTTTGCAGGGCTCTTCTGGCTGGTGTGCTGGCAGCCGGGGGGGGCAATCTTTGAAGCTCCATCCATTGTTTTCACCTCTGTTTGGAAGGTCTGCTCTTTCTCAGTGCAGCTATTCATCATTTGTTGTTTAGCCCATTCTCCCTACAGTGGTTTAGCCCCAGAGTAGACAGAACAATCCCATTTGGGTTTGAGCCTGTCTCTTCCGTAAAGAAAACGTTACAGACATCGCTATTTTGCACTGGGATTCCTGCCAGGTAGCTGCATCGACGATAAGGATTGATTTTTTTGGAAGATATTTTACTGAAGCTAAGGAAACACTTCTGGGGAGAAAACAAAGTTTTAACAGGACACTTCAAAAAGAAGGCTATCCTGAGATCATAAACCTACTGTAGTTTTAACTAAAAATCTTTCTTGGCTTGTCCACTGGAAGCTCAGCCATCCTTGGAGCTCGTGGTTGCTGGGGTAATGCACTGCTGTTTGTAACGCTTTCCCCCCCGACRTTGAACTTGCCGCTAGTAGGACACAACTCTGTCCCATGGCTTTTGGGCAGGTACTTGTCAACAGTGGCCCATCACTGCCTGGAAAAGCAGTACGGCAAGAGCGGCCGCAGTGCTTTGCAGGCAGCCCTTTTCCAAGGAGGCAAAGYGTGGGCTGGGACTGGGGCAGGGCTCATGGCAGCACCACTTCCAGGCCTCCGTAACACACAACACTCAAGTCATCCATGCTAGCGCCACAACTGTGCCAGGCAGGTCATTATTTTCTAATTGAGCATTGCGTATCTTTTGTCAAGAAAAATCCCCTAGCACCATAACATTTAGTTCAAGGCAGTTTGTGGGCTTTTCTTTGTGGCCTTTCCCTGCCACAGGGAAACTTGGTGTCCAGTCGGACAAGCCAAGTGGGTTTGTGGTGACAGCGTACCTCTGCACAAACCATGGCGGCGGCTCTCGGGAAGGCCCTGAGGGCACGGGCACAGCCCCTCAGCAAGCCCCGCTCCCGCCTCCGCGGGCTCCAGGACAGCCCCGCGCCGCCCAGCAACCACCAGCACTACATCCAAGCAAAGCCCAACGCCCGACTTCCCCCGCCCTCTTTACGCATGCGCGGCCGAGCGCGGCAGCGCCACCTTCCCGCCCTTATCGCCACTGCAAGGAGGGACCTGCCGCGCATGCTCACTCGGCGGAAGCGACCGTCCGAGGAGGGTGGGGAGTTCTCCACCCCCACCCCCCACCCCCCCCACCCCGTTCCGAAGGCGCTCGGGTGTTTCCGTTCCTTTCCGGCGCCACGGCCTTTCCCTGCCCCCTCGCCGCTTGCCTGGGCGCCGCAATCCCGGCGGCGCGGCGGGAGGAGGCGGAAGATGGCGGTTGGGATTGGCGGGGAGGCGGCGGCAGGCGCGGCGGCAGCAGCAGCAGCGGTTATGCAAACGAGGCCGTCGGCAGCCAGCGCCAGAGCCGGTGTGGACCGCGGCTGAGCAGGGAGGCGACTGGGGCTGCGCCACCACCGCCCTCCCCGGCGCCGGACCCTCCTCCTCTGCCTCCCTCCCTCCCTCCCTCGCCGCCTCTCGCCTTCCCCGCCTGCCCCAGCCCCCCGCCCTCGCCCCGGCATGGACGTTGGCGCTCCGCCGTGTCGCTGTGCGCGGCGCTGCGAGGCCGCGAGCCGCCGCTGCCGCTGAGCGGGGCCGCCCGCCGCTCTCGGGAGGGGGGGAAGATGTCGGACACCAAGGTGAAAGTTGCCGTCAGGGTCCGGCCGATGAACAGGAGAGGTAACCGGCGGGCAGCGCTGGGGAAGGGGGCGGCGGGGTCTCGGGGCGCGGAGGCGGGGGGCGTGGGGGTGTGGGGAGGGGGCGGCACCGGAGCGCGCCTGAGGCGGGCGCGGCGTCCCCCCGCGCCCCCGGCTTCTCCCCGGGCTGGCGGGAGGATAACCCCCCTCACGCACACCCCCCGCCGCCGCCGCCCCTCGCACAGGCACGCCTGGGAGCCTGCCCCCGCCGAGGGAGAGCCGGCGGGGGTCGAGCTGCCCCGGCGTGCGAGAAGGGGGGTGCTGTCGCCCTGGGTACAGCCCCCCGCCGTGTCGCTTTGCAGAGCTGGACCTGAATACCAAGTGCATCGTGGAGATGGAAGGGAACCAGACAGTGCTTCACCCTCCGCCTTCCAACACCAAGCAGGGAGAAAGGTAAAAACCCAAGTCGCCGTGCCCCAAGTAAAGACCCAGCCCCGGTTCCCCTGCCTCACCCTCGCAGACGCTTCGCCTGGCTTTGTTAGGGGAGCGGCCGGATCCTGAAGTTCTTGCTCGGTGCCTTCCAGGGGCTGCGGTGGGGGGGAGCGGGCGGGGGAAGCGGGCAAAGGTGAGCTCCAGCCAGGGATTGCTGCGTTGGGCTTGCATCCCTGGGAAGTAAGGACCAGACCTTCCTCTCCTGGCTTCCTGAGTGGAGTCGGAGGTACCCAAAGTGGGATGTGGAGACAGGAGATCCCTGTTGGCCTCCCAGGTTTAAAAGCTGATTCTTGATTAACTGCTCAAAAAATAAGCTGTTGATCAGGTGACTTAAACTGACTGTGTGTGCTGTTTTCAGAAATTTCCTTTGAGTGCAGGCTGCTAATAACTTGATGGAACCTTTGGGGGAACAAGAAGCAGAATCTGAATTTTATGCTAGCGATGGTATTTTTTTTTAAGTTTGTTTACTAGGTTTTAACGTATTTGCATTTGAAAAGGCTGTAATTGCTAGATCCTTTATTAATTCAGTGTTGTTCTGTGAAGTAGCCTATGAGAATATGCTAAAATAATTTTGAAATCTGGCATTTAGTTGTGATGCCCCAGTGAAGAATACCCTTGGAAATAATCCAAAATACCAATGCACTAGACTGTAAAAATAGATCAGAACAGGAAAAGATTTCTTTCCTTTGAGGGAGTGTGGGGAAAGACAGGGAGGTGCAAGGGGAATAGTTATGTTGTATGCTTATCTCTTCAGTTACCTGTTGACTGCTCAACTTAAGTTGATCTGTTAAATGTATTTAATGACAAGGAGTGTGAAATCATTTGCATGGTTATAGAGATTTTAATCTGAACACGTTCCTACTACTCAAGGTTTTATTAAGAATATTTTTGATCGAGTTCATAGTAGTTATGAAGAAACTGAGTTTAAGAATATGTTTTTTTTTCAAAGGCAATATGTCACACTTTTATAGTTTTCCAGCAGAAAAGGTTGAGACCTTTTCTATTTTTACATGTCCAAGATGTGAAGGTGCTTCTCACGTTAATTCACATACTGGAATATAGCTGTAATCACACCAGTTTAACTTAAATCCAATTTGCATTGTCTTCAGAACCATTGTTGTGGCTAATGTGCTGGCCTGCATGTTGAAAGATCTGTGCTTGTTTCCTGCCCCTTTCACAGATCTTTGTGTGATCTTCTACAAATCATGCTGCCTCTGTGGGTCTTAGCATCCCATCTGTAAAATGGAAATCTTGTTTTTCTTGAGATTTACTCTATTTTAGAAAGTATGGGGTTTTTTTCCTGCTGTTTATTGAAGCGTATATATGGCCTCCATCAAAACACTGCTATAATAAGAATAACATTAACTCTTTAAAGTGAGTGGATTTGACAGGTATAAAACATGAAATACAAATAGAGTTTACAAAGCAAGAACAGAATTAAGATTTAAAAATCATTATTTCAATAGACTAAAGAGCCTAAGGGCCAGATGGTTTAATAAAGAGCCTGTAACGTGTAAATTTTGCTTATTGTGCACATTGGCCTGCAGGTATTCACTGAGACACTGCAGTGACTCTCTGTCTTTTGAGAGCTTGTGTGGCTTGTGTTTATCTGGCTTTAATACCTGTAATATATACAAATTCTCTTGGTTGGAATTGGCTTCTGGTTCTGCACCAAGAGCCTTACAGGTGAGCTGTGATGCTTGTGTGCGACCTCACCGTCAACAGCTGTATTGGCAGGTGATAGCTGTCCTGCTTGCAGCCCATTGTGAGGCTGGTATTTGGCTGGCTGTTACATGTGTGACTTAGGCGTTTGAAGCAACTGCCTGATGTGAGTGGATTGGAAATATCAGTGAGAAATACTGATCAGAAGTAACTCACGCTAGTGCAGACATATAGTTTGGGTAGCTTCTAAATAGCAGATGTTGTATGTAACCTGTTGAGATGGCTAATAAACTTTCTAGTGCCTTGCGAAGATCCTTACATTTTCTTCAGTGCTAAACTGTTGATTTCTATTTTTTACTCAAGATAGATAGTTTAAGTTCTCATGATGAAGAATGAATTCTGTTCTTCTGTGTGTACCCACCATAAAATGTCTGTATAAACTGGCTCTGAATTGCTGAGTAGTTGCTGCTTGTACTTGGATTGATCCCTTGGCAGGGTTAGAGATGTCAAATGGATTTTTGGTTTTCTTTGTGTAGCTTGTTTTTATATAGCTCAACTGGATTTTTCTTTCAGAGCAACCATGTCATTGCAAAAATGATTTCTCTTGTTAGGGTGATTAATTGGTCTTTCTCTACTGTATTGCATTATTTTAATATTCTGTTTAGTCTTACCTTTTCCTTTTTACATTTTATCTTTTTATATGGAAATTTCCCTTTTCTAGCTGAATGGGAGTACAAGTTTGTACTGCACTTCGGAATAAGAATAAGTAGCCTTCTAAAGCAAATTTGGTTTCTAGGGCTGCTTTTCTTACTTGAGCTGAGGCCAAGAGACTGTAGGGTGTAGGGGGGTGGAGGTGGAATTCAGGACCATGCTTTTTATTTGCTTCGTTCTCTCAGTTATAATTTGAAAGGTATTGACAGAATTTTCTAAAGTAAAATTAGATAACTCTTTAATAATTATAAAATTTGCTCTTGGAAGAATATCCAAGGTTAGGAGAATCAAATTTTACTAGCTTTGCCTATTCTGTATGGAGTTTTTGAATTCAATCTAAGTTCAGATGCATGCTGTTAATCGATCTCTAGGTTTTATTAAGGATATTTGTGAAGCATTTTAGATGGGCAAGTAATGATAGTTTTACAAGTGGTGAAAAAAGCCTAAAATCTCTGTCAGTGCTGTCATTTGTCCAACTTCCACTCTTGTATTAGAGGTAAAGCAATAAGTTATAACCATAAATTACAAGAGGGTTCTGACTCCATATTCTAACTACTAGACCACACAGTGTACGCACCTTAACAAACACAGCTACAAAATAGTACTTGTTATTAAATACAAGTGTTCTGTCTTTTTATAAGCAACAGGCTTGCCATTCCCCACAGACACACGACTTTTAGCGTTCTAAACTAACAAAGGAGGAAAACCAGAACATAGTAAAACTGAACAGTCCAAGTCTGAAAGGCACAGGAAAATCTTTATCGAGTGAAATAATAAGAGACAGAGTTCAGAAAGGAACGGTTTTCATTAGCTGGTATCAGGTATAATCTCCGGTGCTGGCAAAGTTTTTTGTAAGTTGGTTGTTGGACTTCATACCTTTAACCCTTGTTTTACTGCTACTAGTAGCAGTAGTTTCCTTTATATCTGCCTAAGTGTGCTTGTGTGTTGTTTTAGTTCTCTTTCCTGTCTCTCATCCATTTCCTCCCCAAAACCAATATAGATTTCCCTTTCTTCCCCAGAAGAACATCTTGTCTTTCTGGGAACCTTCTGATTTTTTTCTCTCTTCACCTGGGAATCTGAATTTCCTTTCTCAAAGTACACTCTTCCTGAAAAAATTGTTCTAACTTAAAATCTTTTAGAAATGGGTATTATGTTTCAAAGCCAATTGTATACATCCTGCTGTCTTGCTATAAATGTTTGTATTTGGTTGTTGGCAATAAGGTACAGTATTAAAATGTAACTATGAGATAATTAGAGTATGGAGTTACAGACAATCTTTCAAAATATTTGAGTAATTTTTTACAGTGGAAATTTCACACCTCTCTCTAGGTTTATGAAAGATTTGACTTCATGTTAGGGATGTTATTTTTTTAGTAGGACAAATTAGGTTTTGCAGAGTTCCTCTTCTGCTCTTGATTGTTAAAATATGCTTTCCTCCAACCTTTCCTTTCAGCTACACTTTTTAATGCATAGGATCTTGAAAGAAAAGTTTTTATTTTAGTTCCCTGACAACAGTTCTTCATGACATGATTTTTCCTTTAGTAAGCAAAATATTTGTCTTGACAGAAATAAACAAGGAACTATGGAGACAGTAGAACTGAAATACTATTTCAACTGTAGTTTTGACTGCAACAAAAATTTGTCTATTGGGCAATTTATTCCATTAGCCTTGTGCAAACTTTGCCTTATTAAAAATCTAGGGGCAGAAAATAAAAAAGAAATCATCAGTGTGTGGAGCTGAACTTAAAATTACCACTTTTCTCCGAAAGTATCTTTCTTGCCTGGCTTAACTCTTTTTTAAAAAAACATTTTATGACTTGCTTGCTCTGTCTTCTTCCATCCTCATTTTGATAACAGGCAAGGGGCTCCAAGGCTGAAGTCTACTTAGGTAAAACTCTTCTTATAGCTCTAAATTATGAAAGATTCTAGATTATATGGGGGCTTTTTTGAGTAGGTTTAGGGTCTTTAATAAAATAAATAGCTAGGAACAGATGTGTGTTTGTGTCTATCTAGTTTTTGTAGGTCATGATACTTTCAAAGATGAATATCTGAAGCACAGATTTCATCCCGAGGCAGCTTGTCCTAAAACTCTTTTTTCCAGAAAACAGCTGTTGCTCCCCCTGCCTTGGAGAAAACATGATTTTGGATGGTCTTTAGTACATAGTCCTTCATGTGGTGATTGTGGCACTTTATCTTTTTTGACATGTTGCTTTGAATAGCATCAGAGATGAGAGAAGAGCGCTGTTGTAGGGAGAGGATGTGCCTTTCTGGTAATGGTCACTTTTTCAAACTGAAACTTGTGGAAGCTGAAATAGGACAGCTGCTAATTATTTCCATATCTGAAGGAATGATCAACTAGATCATGTCTTTGCGTATACTTCAAATTATCACCTGAGATAGGTCATAAAACAATATCAGGCAGCAACTTTTATCTTTGTCTGCAGGAAATTGTAAAAGTAATCTGACTTTGACCTCTTCTGTTAACTTTCCTGTTAGGCATCAATGTTCAGGATGTGAACTGTTAGCTTTGAACCTTTGCAGAAGAGGTTTATTTGGATTATGAAATGTGTGGTTGGAAAATGGCATTTCGGAGCTATTTTTGCATTGCTTTAATTCATTCATGCCTCAGATGGGACACTAGATGCAGTTCCTTGAAATTGCTGTTCTTAAATTCCGTGTAATTTGAAACAAAATGAGACACGCGGTATTTTGGATTACAAGTTTGTGGCACGGCTCTTGGTTCTTCCTAAGGTAGCCTGAACTGTGAGTAAATGCAACATCCATTATTTCACCATGTTTATAAGATCCGGACAGCTGTTAGGACCTTGTGCTTTGGTCTTTAAATGGCATTGCTAAAGGAAACTACCGTTGGAGGCTGTTGGGATTGTGGGTAAGCAGCTAGTAGTACTTAGCTGTCAGTATTTCAGAACAAAAATAGATAAAGTGTTTGAAGAGAAGGAAAACTGTGCATGGTATTACTGTGTTTAGGCAATCGTTGCCTTGTAGCCATTCTCTGCTTTTGGACTACCGCGTATTATGTTCAAATAGTTCTGAGTAGAACACAGTAAAACGAGGTTCAGCTTTGAACTTGTCCAGTTTTTCTGTTCTATGATGTTAGAAATGCTCACACTGTGGAACATGAAAAGATCTGTTAAAAAGATTAGTAGGCCTTTAGACATGCTTAGCTTCTGTGTTTAGAAGACAGGGCAGGTACACGTGCACTTGCCTGTTACTGCAGCCAGAGATGTTTTTTGAGATCTGGATTACTAGTCAATACACCTTAAATATGTTGTTTATTGAAATGAATTATGAATTTAAAAAATGTGCAGCTCTTTTAAAATGGAATTTTTTTTTTGTCTTTTTCTTTGGGGAGATAAGGACTAAAGTAAAAGTTTTATTTTCACCTCCTTTGCCCCCTTAGTATAAATAGTAGAGACAGCGTTCTTGTTTTGAAAACAAGATTATCTTTGCTCTGTTGTGCATCTGGTAGGTTTATTAAATGGGCATATAGTAAGATTTCAGACTTCTAATTAGATTCACTGTAATTTAATAGTTTARAAATTTAAAGTTAAATGATACTTGTAAACATTGTAGTGACACAAGTGTGGGCTAGATTCAAAATACTTCAGGAAGTGCTTGAGAAGTCCCTGTCCTGCAGAACCTGAGCTCAGAGAGAAGCAGCGCACACCAGCTTGCCTGCTGTGCGGGTCTGTGTATTGCACAGAGCTGGGGTGCGAATCCTGGTACAAAGTTTTGGGGATAAAGCGAATCCCTTCTTGGTCTCAGGCCTGCAGTGCAGCATGCACAGGCAGGCATCTGTTGTTCAGGGAGTCAAACGTGGTGGTACTTCTAGTAATAAGAGTAGAGCTGAATCTTTAAATTGACAAACGTACTTGTTGCTGTTGTGTTTGAGACATACCAGATTTGAAGTCCTTCATTCCTCTACAGTTGGGTGCAGATTGAGTAGCAGTAGCTGCATGCGTCTGTGTTGCTGGTGTCTCTCGCATGGACAGACTGTCCTTAATGGTGGGAAAGTAGTACAGTGTCTTTGCTTATTTGGCCTGCCCTGGGCATGATTTGAATCTATTAATGGAAACAATTACTGCCTACTATAGCGAAATGCCAGCTGCTGCAGCAACGCTGTGCAGATGCTGTTGCTTGACTGTATAACTTCTCCGATTGCTTGGTTCCTTGTATTTTGTGAGGATGTCTGTTACTGACAGCGGAGTGTGGAGAAGGCTCTTTAAGGAAGTGTGAAAGTGTTGGCTGGAGACAGTGAATCTTACGTCTTCAGTAAGTGCAGCCTACAAAGAAAAGGTCCCTGCTATTCAGTGATGTGCACCACAGGACTTGGTATCAAGTTAACTTGAGACCTGAAGCACAAAGTTAACTAAAACAGTCATGCTGTTGCCTGGAAGTGATGTTGCTGTGTGTCTTTTTACAAGAAACAGTAGAAGGGATATAAGCTTGTTCAGTCAGTACCTGGCTTTGTATGTTGATATGAAATTGGTCATCAGTTTGAGGTCTGCTGGAGCTTGAGCCGCTTGTGTGTGTCTTTACAATCCTTCTGTGGCATGCGATGGGTGTTTGCTGGGAGCTGAGGGAGGAGCTCGGTAAGTTAACAAGCAGATTGAAAATTTGCTGTATGAAGGTCAATCAGAAAAACGCATTGCTGATGGGAGTTGAAAATCAATGACATGAGCTCAAGATATCCATGTTGGTGAAGGGTAGGAGTTACACAAGCTGTTCTCAATGCCATGGGAGGGTGTCCCTTTATGTCATTTCTCGTTTTTGGGGAAAAGGGAATGAATGGCTTTCTGATGCTGTTGTGTTTGGTTAGTGTTAATTAACCTCTGCAGTTCTGGCCTTTATTTTTGATAGTTGCCTTTTAATCTAAAAATAATAATTAAAAAAAACAACCCTCAGTCATCAAAACATCTAATGAAATTCATAACCGTATCCTGAACTAATACATTCCTTAGTGCTCAGCTGCAACCTTTATTTGGCATTTTGTTATGTCCTAAATAGAGACATCCTCAAGCATGTACATGCTTACCAAATACACCTATATCTTCCTCGGATAATGTGAAGTTAGTGACTTGTAAGGTGCAACTTTTTCACTAGGAGGTAATCTGAATGTTCCGTCTAATTTCACATAGATCACCATAGGGAAATCTATATGGTAACAGCCCCTAATGAAGTCAGTAATGATTTATCATCCTATAGTAACTTATTTGCTATTTAAATATTATAACTCAGGACAAAGATTTATGCCACAATTACTCTTTTGACAGATTAAGCCATGAATATATTTTGGTGCTTATTAATGGTACAGTACTTATTTTGAGGTTTATCAGTCAGCACAGCGGTAGAAAGGTGTGTCTGAAACATTAACTGTGTGCTTGTGTTAGTGCATGGTAACTAGCATGGTTAATGATGATGCTGAATATACGTCAAAGAGGCTCACTGTGCACTAGCAATGGGGTACGGACTTACGGTCTGTTTTCTAGATGCGAGCCCACACCAAGCCCATGCTGCTGCCTGTTCATGTTTAGTAACAGYATAGATAGTAGGCTAGTACTAGCTTGCTTTGAGGTTCATGGCGTCACTGCATCTTCTTTTTGCAGTGTATGTATATTCCAAGAATTTTAAGCATTTCATAAACATGAATCAAAGCAGCTGCTGTGGCTGGAATGGCATGCTTATCTCTGCATGTGTTTATGAAGATACTGTTCAATGTGTTTAAAAAAACTACCAGGATGCATTGTTAACTAAACTTTCTATAAAGTAATGTGATGCTTTGTTTTAAGAACATATTGCTGAAACTGTCAACACTTAAATATTTTTTCTGATTTTTTTTTTTGTATTAGAGAATATTTTAGACTTGCAAATAAAATGAAAAAATGTACATGATATCCTATTTATTGAGCTTACATTTTCTTAGTTTATTCCACAGTCTCTTTTTAAACATAAATGTCAATCCCAGGTAAGTAGTGTTCAAAAGCCTCCAGGCGAGATTAAATTTTCTTCTTCTAGTGTAAGGCTTCAAAATTCTGAATCTGTCTCTTGAGCTACTGGAATAATTTTTCTAACATTAAATACAAGTATGTGGAGCTGTCTGTTTTGCTTAATATTACTTATATGATGACAAGGAACATCAAGTCTTAGATAAGAAACTGCACTTGATACTTGATACTTCTTCCCACATGGTTTCCACTTTTTGTCTGACTTTATGATTAAAATCATGTGCAGTGTAGCTGAGAAGGCCTTTCACAAATTTGATTCTTTCACAGTTGAAGGAAAAAGGATTGGGTGAGGTGGAAGGGGAAGTTTATCTGCAAAATGAATGGATTTGTACAGTGATTGGCACTGGCTGCAATGTAATTTTTAGTACTTCGGAGTTCTTATTTTGTTGACTTTTTACTTCAAATTCAATTTTACTTTGTGATTCGAAAGCCAAGGCTTGTTCTACAGTAGATGAGCGTTTGCTAAAGATAAGTCAACAGAGCATTCCAGTGGAGGCACAGAGCTGATGGAAGTTTTCTACTGGCAAGGCTGCTTTATGGCCCTGAATGAGCAGCATCCTGGGCTGCTTCGGAAGGTTTCTTTGTCAGCATCTGTCAATGTGAGTTTTTTATGTATGCAATGTGATGTAAGTCTGCAGCGCTCCAGACTCGTTTTGGCTCAGTAGTGCTACCTCCCTGAATGATGCAAGTCCAAAGCATTTTGATATTTTTTGGAATTTTTTCCTTCCTGTCATACCATGTTGTCATTCCCTATTTTGAGATGTTTCTAAATTTCCTTTAGACTTGAAATGTGTTTTCAGATAAAATTATCTAATGAAATCAGGCTGAAACAGAAATTGGCCGTTTGGTAAAATAAAGAAATGTTTCTATGTTCACTGTATGCAGCTGAAGACATTAATATGTTAATTATGTATCCTCTGAATGCTTAGCAAGAAGTAGTTGAGTTTGAGTATGTTTTTTAAAGAGAGCTTTGCAGTTATCTGAACTTTGCAGGGAGTAAGAGCAGAAACCATTTGCAGTCTTCCTGCACTTTGCTGTTGTACTGTATTGGGATAAAAAAGATGGTTCTGAAGGTGGTGTTAGAAGTGTATCATGGAACATCATCCCAGCACTGAGGTTTTGCTGTTTTGGAGCTTCTTACTGTGACCACAGCAGATATGCTATTCTGAAACAAACCGTCTAGAAAACCATTTGGTATTTTCTGTACTGCCCATTACATTTAAAAAGAAGAAAGTTTTGAATAGTTCTCATTCTTCTTCTGGTGTTAATCTAATCCTGGTACCTGCATTCTTGATTGGAGTGCCCTTGAGAAATGCTGCTTCAGTGTCTGCAGAGAAACTGACACACAAGGAAATGCAAAAGGCGGCTCGTTAATGGATTTGCTGCTGACATGGAAGAATATAGGGAAAGGATACTTGGGGACCAGGACGGGAAGGATAATGAAAGGCAAAAGAGAGAAATGGATGCCCAATAACATGATGACACTCCTCAAGTACATGTTGGAGGAAAACAAAACAAGCAAACAACAAAACCCAACAGCATCCAATAAGCTTTTTTCTATCCTACTGAACATGTGTATGAGAAACTGGCATTCTCTGGGGTGGTACTAACAGTCTTCATGTGTGTTCTGGTTGAGATCCAAGTTGAAAACAAAAAGGAAGATCAGTTCTTGTAAACAGACCATTGAACACTGGACAGCTTGCCCTGTAGTTTCCTTGTCGAGAGCTTCCAAGTCCTTAGTATGTTTATTGTTTGAGGTGTTTATAACATTGCAGCTAAGTTCATGCCATATTCCTAATTTTCATTGCATAGTTGTAACATATATTTTAACACTGAATTTTTACTGTTTATTATATCAAACATCTTTCATGATTGAGAATCTGTGTAAATGGGCCATGAAATAATCCACTTGGAAACACTTGTATGTCCATCAAAAGGACAATGAAAGCGTGTATGAAGATGCAACATTTAAGTGTTCTCCTAAGGTCTCTTTCAATGAAACCGTATCTTGAACTTTTTAAAGAAATTCAGTAGATGTTCTGTCCCTCTCAGCATCCCAGTTCCATGGTTGGATTCCCCCTTACTGTCAGAAGTACTGTGTACTGTAGGAGGGGGATGTATGACTTCCCCATGGTGGAAGTTAGAAGTTAGCTCTTGCCAGTTCTGTTTTCAAGTGCTCAGCAGGGCATAGTGGATGAGTACTGAACCTAGATAGACATCAGTCTAATCTCTCCTCTTTTGTTTAATTACTCTTTGGGGCAGGCTGCATCCTCTCAAGTAGTTTTTGAAGTTTCAGTTTTGCAGATTTGAATCTGCAGAAGATGTGGGAAGCTTTTTTTCAGAAATACTAATGGTGTGCAAGCTTTGTGCCCTTAGTGTAATCTATCCTTACTGCCATCCACACTCACAGACAGCAGCTTTGCATATGCTTCAAGGAATGTGGTGTACCTTTATTTGAAATTTCAGAATGGCATCTTGCAACTTTGTGCTAGTTTAAACCCAGAAATGCAGATCCGCAGTGTTGGGCTGGCTGAATGCCCTTAGTGTTTTGCAATGCTCATGTGTTTTCTGAGTTATGGTTCTTCTGGTGCATGGTCTGACCCACATTATTGGTTGCTATTTGAGAATTTCTTACCTGAATAAGGAAGAAATTAATAGCTTATGTGCAAGATAGATCAAATAGACTTTGAAAATACTCCTGCATTCACATGACCAACGTGTAAAATGAGTTTTATAAAAATCTCTCCAAGCCAACTCGATCTTAATCTGTCATCCTTTGTCAAGAAGGGTGTTGTAGGATGACTTCTGGAGGATCTCACAGTTTAAATGCTTATGTTTTTCTCAAGGTATCTGCATCTTCATCATGGTTCAGAAAAGACGGAGGCGAGTGAGTCACATAAGTGACCTCTTGCCTGCTTGCCTCTGCTGTGTTTAAAAAGGGAAAGTAAATGCTAGGTCTTTGTCTGTGGACTTTGAAATGAGGTATTATGAAATGGAATTGCAGAACTGAATTTTGAGGGAGGGATTTTTCATCAGCAGTGTATATAAATGAGAGAAAATAGAAATACTAATGATGACATGCAGTTGTTACGTAGGAAAAGAAAAACTAAATTAGCTCATTTTCTTATTTTCAAGAAACGTTTAGGAGTGGTAAGAGTCTGACAATCTGGTAGCTGTAATGAGCAATGTCAGAGTTTGGTGAGCTCAAGATGAGTGTTTGATTAGACTAGGAAACTTGCACGTTTTTTCCAAATGATAGTGGAAAAGCTTTGTACTTGAAATACTTCTATAATTATCATTCTACTTTGCATCCAAAATAGAAGGCAAGTTGTAGATTCCCTACAGAACTTTTGCTCTAAATGGAAGGAACAAAGGGTGCTATGTGGTTTTTGTTGTTGTTTTTCTCTTAAAGATCTAGATTGGGTAATTCAGAATTCTTTTAAAAATCATGTTACTACTATTTTTTTTTTTTGTTCTTTCCCTATAGTTATTTCTGCATATGGGGCAGGTCACTTCTTTGCCCAAATACTGTTAATCTAAGAGTATTTGGAATGGGATGCTTGCCTTAGTGGCAGCTTCTCTTGTAGCAGATCCTTCAACTCATGCTCTTTTACTTTCATGTCTCAGTTTGCAGATGTAATAGATGAAAATAAATTACTAATCAGACAACATGACTTTTAGCCATTTTTGGCGTAGAATGGCTGTTTAAGCAAAAGGGAAACAGTTGACTCCTTGTTACATTGAAAATTGTTGAGAATTGAGTGCTGCTGCTGACTTTTATTTAAAATGTTATTTAAAATGTTAGTGGTGATGGTCAAAGTAGGAAAGCTACACTGAAAAATTAATGTGATAAAACACTTTTTGAATAATTTTGAACTTAATTCTGTATTTGTCAAACCTGAATTTTGTTTGCAGTTTTGCCACTCACGTACTTTGCTCCTTCACATTCTTATCCTAATATTACCAACCAAAAACTGCTGACCTCAGTAGTATTTGCCTTCTTGGATCAGTAATTAATGTGGTGCTTATCAGAGTTCAGAACCTGTGTACCCTTTTATATGACTTTTCATGGTGTTTCAGACTGATCTACTTGTTCTCAGTCTTTCTTCTTCCTTAATATATGGCTTCTCATTCTGTTTTAAGGATTTTTGTCAACTTTTTGAGATCCCACATGTAATTCTACTTTATTTCTTCTAGCTTGTTCTGTGTAACTCTATTCGCTATGCAGGCAGATCTCTAGGCAGATCATTTAGGCTGTGGGTTATTTATGGCAGATATAATTAGCTGAGTTGCAGCTCCGGAAACAGAAGAATTGCGTCTCGGTGTCGTGGAAGTTTAGCTGATAAGCTTTGCGGGGCCTCACCTCCTCCTCTGCAGAGTCAGATGAGAAGTCTCAGTGCTGGACTCCCACAGCCTGCTTGCACGGTGCAAATACGTGTGTACGCTGTACCTGGTGTTCGTGGCTGTCCTTGTGAACTGGGAACTGGGAGGAGGTGGCAGTGATGGAGTCAAGAGCAATGCCAGGGATAGGAAAGGGCAAAAAGTAGGTGGGTGTGGGCATCCGCTACTGTTCCACTAGTTCACATGTGGTGCAGGATGATGAGCATACGTTCAGGTAATGAGGCCAAGCTGATGGGGGTCTCCTAAAACTCAGAGTGCAGGGACTGGCTGTGCAGAGATAACTAATTGACTCCACGGTGTTGATTTGGTGTTTGGGAGTGTCTGCAACATCCTCCCGAGCATACACTCTGTTATCTGGGATTTTCTGTTGTCAAGAGTGTTTCAGCCTACACTCATTGTGAGTAGTAGAGCTGACTGCAGATCGCAACACAGATGGTACTAAGCAGAACTATAAAGCTGTGTATAAACATTTAAAGTTGAATTTAAAGTACTTCATTAAATCTTAGAAACAAAATAGTTGAAATACTTTTCAGTAAAGGGGGGTAAAACTCCCAATTTGATTTAAATACACCTATTGACCTTACTGGTTGAGCTGAATGTTAAAGCATGGATATTTGCAGTACCAGGAAAAGCATTCATTGGGAAAGAATACATTTTTTGCTGTTCTCTCTATGAAAGAGACTTTCCATTGTGTAACTGCCGTACAGGATGACTTGCGCACACTTCTTATCGCGGTGCAGAAACCTAGATCTCCCTTCTTAACTGCCTCTGAATAGATGCCAGCACGGGTCACAGACTGTACTGCGGTCTCTGGGTTAGCATGCAGATGTCTGGGCCCAGTAGCCAAGGTTGACTTATCAGCATGCAGGCTCTTTAAACATAGACAGCTAATCTTTATATTAAACCCCATCGTTTCTGTGCAAGCATATCCATAGATAAAGCTTATGCCTTTCTCTGTTCTTCTCCAATTTAACTTTCTTCTTCCTCTACCTTTCATCCTCCTGACCTTCTACCTGCATTCTCCCATGCTCTTTAGAGATACTATTTAAAGTGTTATCTCCAGAAATGATGGTGTTTCAGAATAAAGAGATTGAGTGCTGTTAGCAGCTCCCAGCAGCACTCTGCTGCTTATTCTAAATCGGAAGCTTTGATTACATTTAATCATCTGCAGTTGGTGTGGTAGCATGTGTGTGTTGCTTGTGTCTCAGCTCCTTTGCTTTCTGTGCCTCACTCCTCTGAGTAACTTACCTTGTCGTACTCACTGACAGTGGTTATTATCAACTGCTTTGTGTTTATGTTTCTGTGTGCTAATTGCTAATTACCTCTCTCCTGTTCTGAAACTTGCCAGGGCTGGCAGCTTGATTTCATTTAAGATGACCATGTTTTCTAATTTAGAGTTTGGTTGGGGTTTTTTTCTGCTGCATTAAGACAAATCTTATAAGGGAATAATTTTTCTTTTTTCACAGTGCAACTGTGCTTAGCATGCTGCTGTTGGATGGGAGCTAAAACACTCAGCTAGACCCCAGTGAATTTCTGCAGGGTGATACAGACTCTCATGTTCTCAAACTCTCCCTCCCTTAACTTGGAGTGCTCCTTTGCTCACTGTATCCAGGCTGGGGCTGTGCGCTCATTTGGTACCTAATCAGGTGCTCTCCACTGCGTGAAAGTGTCCATGCACCTTCTCTATTTTTAGACATTGGCTTGTCTCTTTGCCACTCTTTTGCTTTGTTTTGTGCCTTAGCTGATAAAAGCCTGGGTGGACTCAGTGTCTGCTTTTTGTCTGCACAATAAACCTGCAACATGGATAAAATTCTCACAGGTAATGGCAGTGGGAAGATATTTCAAACAACTTCTACCTTTCAGTATAATAATACAGTGGTGTTCCACTGTCTGTAAACAAACTTTCATAAAATGAGTTGTGGATATAAATCTGGCTCTGTAGTCTGAGATCACAGCTCAAAAAACATTTTGAGGGGATAATACTGTTGGCTGCAAGCCAAGGAGAGGAAGAAGATTTGGGGAGGACTTAAATAAGAATGAACAATTTTTCAAGAAAGAAGGATTATCATATTGTTAAAATATTTAAGCTGTAGATAGACTTTGGGCTATTGGAGTAAAATTCCATTGAGAATACCGCGTGTTGTTTGAACATGTTGTGTTTTAAATGTAAAAGTGTATCTGGAGAGAAACAAATTGTTTAAGGAAACAACTGTTTTCTGACAGCGGTATGCTGTGCAGGCTGCTAGTCAGAGTTCAGGATGTCTCTGCTTGTGTATTTTATAAAGATTCCTGTCTGATGATGTCTGCCATCAATAAATGTAAGAGTTATATAGTGTAGGAAGTCAATTTGGGAAGGTGATTATGATGACTGGCAATCTTTGACTAAACTGTCTCAAGAATTTGGTAGCAAAGTTGCTTAGTTTGACAGTATGGCCTTTAAAGTATGATAAGACCTGAAAAGATGCAAAATCAAATTTTTGTTAATAATTATAGCCCTCTGGAATTTTGGAGGCTAGATTCTTAATCTCCTTATTCCCTGTTGTCAGTTAATTGTGTCTGTATTATCCATCACTGTTGTCTCTTGGAGCTTAACACCTGTTGTTGTGTTGTAAAGGAGTAGACCTTTCAACCTTTCCCATAGCAGCTTTGAATATGAGAATAGTAATTTTGCTACCAAAGTCAGCATGTCACTGCAAATTCACTGGGCAAGTTCTGTGGAGAGACAAACTGTTGATCTCAGGTAGGCAGTTTTCAGAACAAAATTATCTTTAAGCTAATCTGCTAGGTGCCTATTTCAAGCACATTACTGTGCTTTTATGCAGAGCAATATGTGGAATAAATTGATGAGCAGAGGTTTGGTGAAGCATGTGAAAGGAGTTACAGAAGTAGTTGAGCTTGACATGCTTGTGTGAAATGCTGAGTTTTTGGGGAATGGGACATGCTTGAGTTGAAAATTGAAATAGATTTTTTTAATGCTTTGCAAAGTTACATTTTAAACTGTTTTTGGTATCAAAGGCTTCAAAACCTTAAATACTTCTTTTCAGAGTTGTTAATTTTACAGGTCAAAAACCAAAAAGAAGAATCCAGAGATTTTAGTAAGCAAATGTAATAGTAAGTTAGACATCTCTGTAGGTTGTATACAAGTTTTGATTTCAAAAGATAGTAAGAACAGGGCTTTTTTTTTTTTTTTTTTTTTAGTATTTGATGTAATGTTTTTAAAGTGAGAGAGACATCAAATAGCTCCTATTTTCCCTATTTTCTGTCCCTTTCTGGAATTGCCTTTCCTGAGCACTCAGTTCTCTGGTGAACTCAAAGGCAGGGGAAGAATAATCAGTTCTGAGCATATTCTGCTGTCAGAAGGATATTTTTCATCATGTTCCCCATTTCCTTGAACAAAGTGTTCCAGCTGTCTTTATTCAGTAAAGATACCATCAATTACAAGTAATTAATGGGGCAAATCAGATTATGATCTGTGGGTTTTCTTTTTGAGAGGTAAGATGATTAAAATGTCTATTGTAGTCTAATAATTCTCCATATGGCAGATCTGACCTGAAGTTCTGTTTCTGAGGAAGAAAAATGTATTGTGGATGCTTTTTCATAGAATCATCATAGAATCATTAAGGTTGGAAAAGACCTCTAAGATCATCGAGTCCAACCGTCAACCCAACACCACCATGCCCACTAAACCATGTCCCTAAGTGCCTCATCTACACATCTTTTAAATACTTCCAGGGATGGTGACTCAACCACATCCCTGGGCAGCCTGTTCCAATGCTTAACCACTCTTTCAGTAAAGAAATTTTTCCTAATGTCCGATCTAAACCTCCCTTGGCGCAACTTGAGGCCATTTCCTCTCGTCCTATCGCTAGTTACTTGGGAGAAGAGACCGACACCCACCTCACTCCAACCTCCTTTCAGGTAGTTGTAGAGCGCGATAAAGTCTCCCCTGAGCCTCCTCTTCTCCAGACTAAACAGTCCCAGTTTCCTCAGTTGCTCCTTGTAAGACTTGTTCTCCAGACCCTTCACCAGCTTCGTTGCCCTCCTCTGGACACGCTCCAGCACCTCAATGTCCTTCTTGTAGTGAGGGGCCCACAACTTTCATATTGAACACCAGAGTTCAGAAGATCAAGATATGAATGAGTGCTGGAATTCAACAAAAAATGCGTTCAAAATTGTCCTAATCGTTTATACCTTATACACTGGAATATCTTTCACATAACCTTGAAATACAAAATATGGCATTTCAAAGGGCTTAAAATAATTGGTCGAAGTGGCAATGAAATGACGATCCTTTCATCATGCAGCTTCTCCAAATGTATTGCAAAAGTATAAGGGAGAACATATCCCATCTACTTAATTCTTTTTTAGGAACCTGCAAAGGTAAAATACTGTATTCTCTCAAGAATAAATTCAGTTCGCAAATTGCTTCAGGAGTCTTGTCTGGTAGGCACGCATCACCTATCCAGTAAGGTTTTTTTCCTGACTCTCTTCTTACTGAGACATGTTAATAGTAATGAATATAAAATAACACCTTTTTTGGGGAATGGATAACAGCTAATTTTAATTATACAGCTGTAGCTTTTTAATTTACACATGACTGGAAGGAAGCCTGGGCCTCCAAGCTATTTTATGCATCAATGCTAAACTTAAAATCTAAAGCTTGCCAAAAGGAGCAAGTAGCAAAAATGTAAAAGAAAAAACAATCAAAAGCAACAATTTCATGTAAGATGTGAGCTGTCTTAAGTGTCTGTGGGCCAGGCAAACTTTGCTATCTTGCAATTGCTGTTTGCAGCTACTGTGGCTCAGCTGATTCTTGGTAACTTCATTATGTCTGAGCTTATTCAAAGTATTGAGATATATTTCCTAATATATATTCCAATTGCTCCTGTGCAGTGTAACCTTACAACCATTACTATACAACATATAATAAATTATGCAGAGATAGTATCTGTGAAGGAAATATTCTTTGAAGGCAGTTTATGCACTGAGCACTAGGTTTGCATAGTGTTAAATCTTCAGATTTGTCTAAAAGGGAGCCTTCTTCCTCCTCATCCATTTCTATTGTCTGGTTTTGGATGTCTGTAGTTAATGCAGCTTCCTATTTTAATAAGGTGATCATGAGAGCTCACCAAATCATGATACAGAGATTTAATATTAGACTCTATTTTATTGGAGTTCGCCATTGTTAAAAGCTCAGCTTTGCTCTTTTGTTGACTGATCACATTTTGGGTTGATGTTTTATAATAGTGACTTTAGATCAAAGCTGCTCTCTTTCTTTCCTGGAGTTGCTCAGGTTATTGTGTATCAGTTTTGGGAGTGTGGTCATTTAAGTTGGGCATTGAGGAATCTATGAATGAAAGCTGGCAAGCTTGATTAGTCCTCTGGTAGTGGTGTTGCCTTCCTTCAGTTTCCATACCTACAAAATGAGGTACAACTGGTTTTCAGACTGCGCTGTACCTATGTTGGTAAGGCATGTAGAAAGAGCCATCAATCACATAAGTTTTAACTGACATTTGTTTGTGGTGTTAGTAGCAATATTTTAGGGCGGTGGGGAAGATGCATTTTTAGAAGGCATTGCAATGGATCACCATGCGAGAGGTCAGTCCAGTAATTTCAGTGCATATTTATCAGACAGTTTGATGTAGTAGCTTAGAAGTAAATGTTTGAGATAATTGGAAGTTACAAAATAAGATGAGGTGGCTCATTAGTATATTTATCAACGTAGATTCTTAAACCTAGTCACAAAAAATCCCTATATTTAACTGTACTGTCTTACAATTGTCAGGGTATTAATAACTAGTAAAACCATTCTGATTTCATAATAGGAAAAGGAAAACCTTTAAAAAATGAAAATAGAGGAGAATCAACGTTAGTTTAACTTTCATTTAATAAAAAGCACACAATCTGACCTTTGCTTTTGGTTCGTGTGTATTTTCAAAGGCTGAAAGATCTTTACTGCTGGTAAACACATGATTAGTGTCTTTACCACTTTTAGGAAAGTTTTCACTTTCCTAATATATATTCCAGTTGCTCCTATGCAGTATTAACCTTACAAATCAGTTGTGAAGGGGAGCAAAATGCTGACAAACCTAACTTGATGCATGAGATATGGGTTACTAAATAGAAATACATGAAGAAAATTAGAAGACAGCATTCATTTATTAGCAAAAGCTTTACCTATTCCTTCTGAATTGTACCTTTTTCCATGTAGTCAGTCCATGTGAGGTGCAGTGCTGGTGAATTCCTTTGAGTTGATGAGAGGTCAGATTACTTTGGCCTAGTAGCTAAATCTCTCCTATGCACCTTCTTTCTTCTAGCTTCCTAAAATGAAATGCTGCGTAACTTACTGAGGACTGAAGGTTTCAGGCTTTTTTGCAGAAAAGTGAGCGAAACTGTAGGCAGCTAACAGACTGGATGAACAACTGACCTTGAGCTCAAGAGTATGATCAGGTAATGCTTTGCACATCAGCTGAACTGACCTCAGAAGTTACTACCCTTTAGCTGTTTAATACTGTGCCCTGAGAGTTAATTTCAGTGTCCCCCCTCTCTGCACCACTTCCAGTTGTACAGCCCTCTCCCTGAGTTGGCAGGGAGCAAACAGCAGGCAGGATTTGCCGGGGATTCACATGGCAGCACCCTGCTTACCCTCTCCCTTTGACCATCCATGGCTCACCAGCAACGCAACCGAGTTGTCCTCCACTTGAAGAAGAGGTGCTTTGTAGCATTTCAATTCATTTTTTTTCAACTGTGATACTTACAAAATGTTTTAATTAAATAATATTAAAAACCCAGGTATTTTAGTTTTGCTAATGGTAAATTAATAACTTCACAGTTATATTATACCAGGAACAGAAGGTTTCTTAATGTATGAAAGACTAATAGCTAAAAGCTGAAGTCCAGTGAAGGGGGGCAGAAGTGCACAGTTACTTAATTATTGGAAGAAACTGCTTAAGGGGAGAAAGAATGTAGCTGCAAACTAGAGGAAACAAGACAGGTCTTTCCTTTTGCCTCTGACCATCTCATGCTTCTCCTCTTTCTGGATTATCTGGTGGGTGAGAGAAGTCAGCCTCCTTTCTGAAATGTAGAAGGCTTTGACCTCCTGCTGCCGTGGACAAAGCTGGGATGGTGGTTGCCGTCCTCTGGGTTTCTGGTGTCACAGAAAATGTCTTGTTCTTAGTGCAGGCTTTGAAGACTACACCTCCAACCTTTTCTTTAATACTGTGTCTCAGGGTGCTGGTGGGGTGGGTATTGGCAAATAAGGAGGAGTATGAAAATTAAAAAATGAACAGTTTCATCCGAGTCACAAAATGGGATTTGATAGGTTTGAGAGGAAGTATGTGATAACACATTTTGGTAACCATCAAATATAAGATGATTAATTCACCTTTTTTCATTGTCCATGTCTGTCAGCTAGGACCGCCTTCTTTTAACAATAGCTTTTTCTTTGGTATTTGTCTGTCCTGTGTATTGGGGCTCAACAGTTTACTGACAGATAAGAATCAGAAATGACTTGGAAATACGGAAAATTGAAGCCTCGTGCAGGCAGAAGAAGGTTGACAGCTCTGAGACAAGTACTGGTTTGGACAGAAGCTGTAGAAGGACAAAAGATAGAAGAGCATTATGGATTATGAGCTGTGTCAAGAGGGTTTGTTACAAAATGTGTAGATGAGGAAGAAGAGTAGTTTAGTTTTTGGGGGAGCATGATAGAGTCAAGAGCTGGTGACAGTTCACAAGAGAATTTCTACTGCACGTGTGCATTTAATAAATAAGATAAATTATCAAAAAGTTGCACATACTCAATTAAACTGTTCAAGTTATGTTTCCTTGGTTTTGGTGCTTACTGATGCCTACAGTAACACTGCTGTGACATCAGGGAGAAGGGGGGATGGAAAGCCCACTAAAATTGTGGTTAAATTTCATTTTTAGTATCTCCCAGATCATAGTCCCAGAATTCTGCAATTTGCAAGCAGGGGAACAGAAAATTCCCCAGTGTGTACTTAAGATGACAGATTGCTTGAGTGTTCTGCAGTAGTTTGTCTCTTGACTGTTTGAAATATAAAAGGACATGTAAAATCTTAATCAGTATTTGATTAAGTATTGTTTGAGAGAGAGAAAAACTGTTTCCTGAACACTTGCTTCAGGGGTGCTCATTCTCCGGCTGCCTCTTGAAGCATTAGGGATGCCTCTGATTTTAGTAATTTATTTCAGTTTGTATACAGGAAACAGCATATTGCCTTGATGTAGCAGCGTTTCATTTTTTTAAGTAATTTTAGCCTGGTTGATAGACACGTTTGGGCGGGGGGGGGGGCGGGGGAAGTAATTGTAATGCTTTGTGAGATTGTCATTAAAAGCAGGTGCCAAGTAAATAGAGTTGTCTCTCGTTTTTAAATGGTGAAAAGGTTCTCGGTGATGCTTAGTCACTTCTCTGAGATAAGCAGAAACTTTGCTATGCAAGGCTGATGTTAATGAGCTTGTTTTTTATTATTGCCGGCTGAATAAGCAGCTCAAAGCAGCTAACGGAATTTTATATTGGTCTTATACCAGCTGGAGTCAGTACAGATGGCAGTAATAGTTTCCATCACTGGGCAAAGATAAATGGCTGCTCTGTTGTAAACATGGAGGAGAGTTAAATAGAAAACCCGAGTAACACATTTGCTACTATTTATTAAGACGTGTTGAGTATCTGTAAGACCAAGTCCTGAAGCAAACAATGTTAAATTTCTGTGAACTTCATTATTGAACAACCTTGATGTTAAGAAAAAGCACTTTTAAAATAAATAATAAACTTAATTCCAGAAGATGGAGAAGTGAAGTGTTTGTAAAGGGACAAGATGTAATGGATCAGATGGTGTGTATGTGCAGTTACAGTAAATTAGAATCATCCGTGTCTCAGATTTGGAGGAAAAAATGGAGACTGAATTGTTGGGAAATGTTTTCTTTTTCCTCAGCTTGTGGCAGAGGTGGAGAATAGAGGCAACGTCTCACATAGGGACTGCAGGAGGTTGCAAACAGAATGGTCAATGTTTAGCATTGGAAGAAAAAAATCCTCTGATACAAATTGAAGCTTAGATGAGGTGATTTAGTTGGAATTGGGTCAGAAGGCACTGGTTTCTGTCGGGAAGGGAAAATTGCTGCAAATCCCTTATCACAGTTTTCTGAGATTATGGAAGTAATTTGCGGTAATGAAGAATAGATGGCTTTTAAAAGCTCTCCAGGAATTGATTTGCGAAAAAAAAAAAAAAAAAAAAAAAAAAAAAAAAAAAAAAAAGTTCATGAAAGTAACTTGTCTGTTTTGGCTTTCCCTGAATGCAAAAACATTTGAAATGTGGTCTCTGAAGAAATGCATCTGCTTGTTGTGTGTTGTTTTTTTTTGAAGTTTATTCCATTTCTTTTTTTCCCCACTCTAAGACATGAGAAAGTAGGCCTTTTTAGTCATGCTTTGTGCTCTTACTAAGTTTTGGGGGTTTGTATCTTTGTCCTATTTAACACCTTGGTATTTTTGTTCAGCATTATGTTAGATCCACAGGTAATACCATCAATTCAGATAACTTTCTGTACTTGCTGTTGAGACAGCTGTGCAGAAAAGATTCTTTTCTGTTGTCTTTGAAAAGGGAGTAATGAAGTGAATGATAAAGATATACAAAAGTGACTACTATAGGAACAGTAGTAACTCATTAAAAAAAATGCTCCAGACTTAACTATTTTTTCAGTTACGGCATGGAGGAGGAGAAACTCTTAAATAATTGCTTTGACTGTGGAGCTCTTTGCAGGATGTGGGTAAAGGAAACAGTTGAGCAAGACTTGGAGAGCAAAGATGGGCTTTTTCATTGTTTCTGTCCTGGTTCCGGCTGGGACAGAGTTAACTTTCTTCCCAGTAGCTGGGGGGGTGTGCTGTGTTTTGTCTGCAGTAACGATAGGTTTACTTTAGATATACTAAACTACTCTCTAGGACTAGCATTGGATGGATTTTATTCATTCTTTGGAAAATTAGTGACCGAGATACCAAGTTTACCAAGGGTGCTGTCATTTGTCCATTGTAGTTATTTATCCCAAAACATGAAATTGATAAAATGTGACTTTAAATTAAAGTTCATGCTGGTTTGGGACCTGATATGGCACATGAAATTTCACCCCTTTTTGCAGTCCTATGGTTTTGTAGATAGGCATCTGTCTACATTGGAAGAATGCACAACAGGGTAGAAGCAGAAATAACACTGTGTGTCCATGCTCGTTGTACTATTCAGAACTTAGATATTTTCCTGAAGTTATCTGTTGTTTGTTTCTCTACCTTTTAAACAGAGAAATTAACAATCTCTTTTTTCTGGCCTTTGATTAGCATAGTAAATAAACTTGAGTTGCATCACTTGTTTATAGAGGTCTTAATCAGGACTTTTTCCCACAGCTTTGCTCCATTTCCACAGAGCTTCACTTCTACCGTAATTCAGTGTTGTGTTTGACCTGAAGTGTGAAGCTTTCATGGGAACAAAAGGCCTGGAGGATTGTTCAAGGGCTGTTTTGCTTTTGAAGCAGGATTCCTGGTTAGCTTTCATGCCAATAGTTAGATGATGCCAATAAGGAAACAATTGCTTTTGCTGATAATGGTTCCTTCAAATGCTTGTTTGGGGGTGTTCCTTCAGGAGGAGGGCGCATGCTTTGATGGAGATTATTACCGCATATTTCTATTGCTGTTTTTCTGAGGAAAATCTTTTGGAAAAATATTAATCATCTGCAAGGTATTACTGCAGTATAAGAAAGAAAAGCTCCTCTCCTGTGCCTCACATATTTAAACGATGCTGACTGTGCAGTTTTCGTGTTGTTTGTGCTGTGGGTTAATCATTAATATGTAGTGCATATATATATAACATGCCCCAGGACACAGACATATGAGTCGGTTAACCCATGGCATTTCAAGCTCTCTGTTTTGAAAGATTGCAGACACCTCGTGAAACCCCTAAAGGTGATTTGTCTATAGATACGGGACTAAGTATATCTCTGGATGAATTCAGGCTGTATTTCTCATGCTTAAGTTCCTGCCTTTCAAGGCACAATCCTCTGTTTCTTGTATTTCTGACAGTGTCTGGTTTGTATATACACCTGACTTGATCTAGGGTTATTAGTTAGAGCTTACCCTTTCTGCTCTGGATTCATAAAGCATTATGTCTTTAAGTTCTTGGGAAATCTGGTAGCCAAATACTGAAGGATGATGAGTCTAGCCAGCCATTGGATTATCATTCATGTTATTGCAACTGTAAGTGCTGTGTTACAGTAGTTTTTTCTGCTTTGTTTTGATACATTATGTATTTTCCCTGTGGAACAGACCAGATGAGTTACACATCCTTTTCGGATATTTTGGGAAAAAACATTCTCTCACCTTGTATTTCTTTAATGTTGATCTAAAGTCTGACCCCATTATATGAAACTCTCTATCCTTGCATATAGAAGAGGATAGATCCAGTTGCTTCTTTGGCCTAAACAGATTTGTGCTGTTTCCTTCCCATCAAGATCACCGGTGGGTTATAGAGCTCTCCTGCGCACACCCTTATCTTCTGTTCATCACATCTGACTGGACTGTTGCTCTGGAAACCGTTGTAATGTCACAAGTGACTTCATTATGATTAAATGAGGGGAAAAAAAAATAGAACAAAAGAACACATTCCTGTTTCAACATGCAACTTGGAAACTGAAACTGTCTGACAAACATTCCCTGTATTTCAGAGCACTTTTGGTAACAGGACACAGATCTGTCCTGTGAGTCAGGAATAAAACCTATAATTTGAAATTGCTATTATTTATTTCCTTTAAATAAAATCTGTAATTGACCGAGGTAGTTACAAGGATAGCTATTTTAGACTCTATTAAAAGCTGTGCATGGATCTGTCAAAAAAGAACCAATTAGTATTTACACTTATATCTTTGTCCCTCACAGAGAATTAATTAGTTGTCTTAAACACTGAGAATGCTTTAGTTTCCAATTATATCTGGGATTATTTTCTATTTATCTCTAGTATCTATATAATATTTGAGTTTCTGAAGCAGATCTGTAACTGTGACTAAAGAGAAGATTGTAAAAACGTGCCAGGATGCTGCAAAATTATTTGGCACTGGCTCAGCATTGTTACTGATCTAAAGGGATGTCTATGTCTTTCGTGGTTACTTACGTTTTTTTTTTCTCAGTTCACACTTAATAGCTTGACTGGTGAGTTTAAATCTTTAATGCTGTATGGTAAATAAATAAAACTTATTAATGACTAAAAAAGTGGAATACAGAGTTATGGTTTCCTAGACCTGCCCCCCTGTCTTTTTTTTTCCCTTAACACTCTAGAAGCTGCTTGCTGAAGGTTACCCAGTCTCTATTTTTCTAAACAGCAAATTCTTCTACCCGTACAGCTTGCAATCAAAAATGTGTAATGGTTGGGAGTCAGATCAGTGATTCTTGCTTGGAAGTGAGAGGGAGGAGAACACAAGGAGATCAGTAACTCCACAGGGGTGCCACCGCTCCCTGGCACAATGGTGCGTGTGCAGTGCTGGTTGGATGTCCAGTTAATTAACCCTGACAGCCTCACTGGTCCTCAGCTGTGGGTCTGGGTTACTCACTGGTTTCTGTAGTAGCGCAGTGTGCTGCTGGTCACGTGCTGGTGCTTTGCTGGGAATCTCTGCAGAACTAGTTTCTGAGCTGTGGCAGCCTATCCTTGTTCTGGGCCTTACAATAAAGGGGGCTGCCGGCTGCTTGCTGAGGGATGTGCATTCATCTGCGTTGTCATTCGGAGCACTCCTTGCTTCTGCACGGAGGTGAAATCAGAAATAGGTCTGCAAAAGTTTAAAAAGGCTTGGCATATACATTTCCATTAAGACTTTTAAAGATAATGACAAAGCTGAGGGACATGCATACAAGGAGAACTGATTTCAGTCATATTGCTCCCAGGAGCAGCTTGATAGGTGCCACCACAAATTAAGATAATGAGTTTGGGACACATGTTTAAATCCATCTGGTTTTTTTCTCCTCCTTCATTCATTCAACTTACTTTTTTATTGTTACTGGTTTGTTACAGCAAATGAAGTAGTTGACCTGTGGGACAGTGTAACAGAAGTGGCTGAAGTATAGAAAGTTAAGTGGGGTGAGGCATGCTGCAGAGATCCAAGACTAGTTTTTTCTTTGGCTATATCCAAATGAATTGCTAAAATGGACGTTTGCAGCCATTGATAAACCTTGAAGTCATCAATACTTTCAAGTAAATTGTCATTTTCTTCCCTAACAGTGTCTAACACCTTCCTTTTTTGACAAAGCCAAATTAGTAAGCCTATCCTGAGTAATACATGAATTATCTTTTCCATTATCTCTCAGGAAGTTCTGATTGTTTCTGAAAGCTTGCGTACTACTGATCTGCTACCTGAGGAATGTGTCCACTCCCTCTATTGTATAAATACGTGGTGTAACCATTAATATGAATCTGTTGTTCAGTTGTTCTTTCTGGAAAAATAATTAACAGTATCAAACTGATGTATTTTCTTGTACAAAGCAATCATTTTCTCTGCATGTATGTTTTTATAATCTATGTAGGTAGAAGTAGATGAGCACCTTATCTCTAAGAATCTTTGCATAATATCATGTGTCCTATTGCTTTTGTTGCTGGAATCCTAAGTTAATTTCTGAATCATAAATTCTGATCACAATATGAAGGCAACCACTTAGTCATGCTGTTTCTGAAGAAGCTCTGAAGTAGAACTTCATTATCAAGGAAAGTATTGCAAATATGCACATTCCTGGATAAATCGAATACTGATAACACTCACATGCAAAGTGTACATTTGTTCAACCAAAAGTCCATCACAGTAGTCCTGTGAATTATCATCAGTTTAATAAATGAGATAGGGTGTGTAAATAGCTATTTAATTCACAAAATTCAGACAGACCTATTTTCATTGCATGTTGTTACTGAACATATTTAAGTTGATATTTTTAGCAGATACACATTGTACTGAGGCACCATAGTTGTGAGAGGCCAGTTCTTTCTGAATTGCTATTTTTAGGCTGGCCTGGAATGCTCACATGATGATATTGTTTGTAATCTTGGGTATTTATATTGCCAGCGATGCTATGGCAAGGAGCTTCTCAGTATTTCCATTATACAAATCTATTTCCAAGCCATATACCTAGTGCCTAACATAAAGCTTGGCTTTGAGATTGAGGATGTACCTCCTCTGCAAGTGGAATAATGCTGTCTTCATATTTTTGAAAGAGCTATGTGATTGTAACGCCTTGTATATTTCATTATCATGTTGCTACAACAAATATTAAAACACATGGAAGTTAAAACAGGATCTGAAAAGTATCCATGGAAAAATGATCAAAGAATAGACAGAAAACTGAAACTTAAGTGTTGCAGTTTGTATGTGAGGTCACTCTACTACAGTGGAGTTCAATCCAAAATGTCCAAGGCACAGGTGGTTTGGAGCTCGGTTAGCGAGACCCTGTTGAAAATACAGGCCAAAATTAATGTTGGCAATATGTCCACATTTTGTTTCAAAGTGTTCTTTAGTTTTACTAGCTTAGGTTCCCTCCAGTTCTTTAGCACAGTGATTTAAAAAAAAACAAAAACCAACTTCATTTGAGGAGAGCAGAAAAGGAGGAGCAGAAATAATCAAGCTGGCAGGAAAAGAGTACCACTTATGTGTAGTTGTAATAAAATATGTCAAGGCAAAAAGGTGAAAACGAAATTTTTTTTTGTCAGCTGCTTAATGGAATTTTTCTCTGTCTTCTACCTATCCTGTTATTTTTTTGTCCTCCTTTCTAAAACGGTTTGAATTGCTTACTTTTCACTTCAGGATATTGATCTTTGGTTGGTTAAGTGAAGTAAGGCCTTCCCTGTGTTTGTCTTGTATTCAGGCCTGAATTTTGTATCTTCTATGTTTACTAACCTTCAGTTTTATTCTCTAGTATCATTTCACCAGCTTCATTTACAACCCAGCAAGGGGTGAAGAAGCAGCTATGTATAGCAAAGGGTACTTTTGTGCATTTAACCTGGGCTTTGCAAGCAAATGAACCTGGTCCTTCTGAAGTTTAGTTTAAATTTTGAGAAATCTTAGTAGTAAGCTTTTGAATCTTGAGCACTTGCTTTCTGTTTTAAAGAATTTATCTTTATTGCCAAGTTAATCTCAGTAAAAAACACTGTGAGCAAGGCTTTGGACATTTTTGTGGAATTCYCCTATCATTTCTTCTCGTTGTTTTTATAAAACTCCAAAAGCAGCTTCAAAAGTTCACCTGAATTTAAAAAAAAAAAAAATATGCACATTTACTAATAATATTCTTTCTTAATTCTCAGTCACTCAAAAGATGTATTTTCCCACCGGTTATGAGTAGAATCTCACCCATAATGTTCTCAGAGCAGTGTATTGTTACAACACTGAACAAATTATGTTAGGACAACAGCAAGCGTGCTACTTGAAAAAAGAATTTTTTTCATAATTAGGCACAGGCTTTCACACTTGCCTTTGAAGATTTCTCCCGACTACAGATGTGCAGAGCAGCGTCTTGGTGCTCCATTCCTGTTAGCTCAGCATCGCACCGCAGTGACGGCATTGCTTGTCAGTGCAGACTTCGAAGAGACTATTTTATGGTTGCTCTTTGCATGTCTCTTCTCTTAACAAAGAGAAAGGTAGCCCTCTGAAGTAGCACACCTCGGGGACAGAAAAGGCGGTAGCTGTGCTTGTGCAGAGCACGAGTCCACAGTGCTGTCACTGTGGGGTCTTGTGTCGAGATTTCAGTTGAGGAGCTGTTGATGCATCTGTGGCCCTTTATACCTTCAGCTGCATATGTGGGGACCTTTGCTCGCTAGTGCTCACGCTGCTCCAACTAGATCCTGTGAGGTAAAAGTTGGAGATAATGAGCACTATCTGCTTCTGCTGTCTACCACTATGGTACATAGAGAAATGACCACTGATTATTATTTTCTTCTAGAAGGAAAAAAGAATCTTTCTCTTCCACTTATCCTCCTATTCTCCCCTTCCCCTGCCCAAAAGGTTGAAGAATTTATTCATTATGCTTGAAATGAAGAACGAATTCATTTTAGAAGGGGATTTGAATGCACGATCCCCACTAACAAAACAAAGTCAGGAGAGGATTTGATGAGACTTTTTGGTGTACAAAGGAAGCTTTCCCCCTCCTCCCTCCCTCCTCCTAAAGGAGGTAGAATGGTACTAATGATTTTTCAGTTTGACAAGCTGGGATTGCATTTGATTTGTTGTATGCAATGTTACCTTCCGGAGAATTTTTTGAATGAGAGAGGATTTAGAAAATTCTTGATGCTTCCTGCAGTGCTCTACAAAAATTATCTCTATTTGTAATGGCCCAAGAGTCAAGAGTTACTGTTCTCATAGTAGCTAAAGTACTTACTCTAAGTATCTTGATACAGATTAGTCTAAAAAAGTGCCATTTGGAAAAGCTAGGTTTCTGTTAAAAGGTTACCATTTTTATGTATCCTTATTTTGTGCAGTTAACTTATTTTTGGCTTAGCTTGACAGTAATTTTTATACAGCTGATGTATAACTAAAGGAAATGTTATATTGATCTTTTGAGTTTTGGTTGTATCTGTTAAGGGCAGATTCCATTGCCTAGAAGGAGGGGCTTTAGATTAGGAAAGACATTAAATATGAAATAATTGCTTTTCTGCTTTTCTGTTGACTAGTTAGCTATAGGTGTTGCACAGAGGAGTAGGTAGAGGTGTCTTCAGTAAGACATGCAAAGAACATGCATTTTTGTGGGAGGTAGCACAAGGTACGTTAAGTAGAAACAGAATTGCAATCCCAAAATGTAGCTGCTCAGTTTATAGTATAGTAATGTAGATGGAAAGCTGTGTCTGTATTTGAAGGAAGCTTTTGTGTGTTAGATTTATCTTGATCCTCAGTATTAGAATGTGAGGAATAGAAAAGCTAAGATGCCTGTAAAATTTTCCATTGCAACCTATTGAGAAGACAACTAAGAATAAAGCAAATATTTTTAGTCCTTTAGGTTATGAAGCAAAAATACTGTCTCTAGCCTTGCTTTTTTCCTGGAGTATTATTTCTTGGATGCAGCTTCTGAATTGGATGATGCCACAAACCTGTTTGCAACATATTTTAAAAAAAAAAAAAAAAAAAGTACTGAATATTGCTTCATATCCCAAGCTTTAGATTTTATTGTGCAGACAGGTCCTAAGGTAGAAGGATATTTTTGCTGTATTTCACAACTCAGTACTGTCATTTTGGTTTTGGACTTTTGTATCGCCTTTTTTCAAATTGCTGCAGTTTTTAATCTGCAACTTTTTCTTCTGAAACAATGGTAAATAATGTGTTAGTAATGGCATCATCATTTCAGATAATTGGAGAAAGCTGATCAGTTAACTTATCAACACTGTTAATTTAGTTTAAAAATTAGTGTCTAGCAAAAGTATTGATAGTGTTTTTAAGAGTCAGACTTAATTATTTTCTACAGTGCTTTTCAACAATTCCTGCGTGAATGGTATTGGGTGGGTAGTTTAGCTAAGGTCTCGCACATGATTCTTTGTTCCCTTTGGAAGGGACATATTCTTTCTGCAAGTTTCCTTAGCCTCTTTGTAAAAAGACTTCTGGAAGATTCAAGACTCAAAATAATTTTACAGGTTCCAATGAGTTATTTTAAGCTTTCAAGGCACTAATGTTTGTGCTTCAAGTGTTTTGGAGGACAGGAAGCCAGTCACAACCCACAGTCTGTGACTTTTGATTTCTCTTGGTTAATAAAAATCACAGACTCAGTAGGGATGAGCCCCATGTCCAACTAAAATCTTCTCCCCCACCCTTGCACATCTCGTGTGGAGTCCTGAAGAGATCTCTACTTGGTCTGATATTTCTTCTTTTACAAATGTACTGAAAAAGGGGTGAATACTGGTAGGACAGAATATATTGGCAGCACTATGCTGCTGCTGTTAGTGTCAGCCAGCCACAGAAAGTTGTGGGAGGACCTTCAGGTGGGTTGTGGCTGGCTGATGAAAGGGTACATGAAACTTGTGTGAAACGCAAAGCTCTTCTGACCTTACATACTCAGCAGTGGTTTCTGGATTCCCTGTTCTCAGGAGAATCATCTTGGAGTTGCGCTTGTTCGAGGGAGACATCAGCTTAGTGCTCAGCAAATGGCTGAAAAACAGCAAGGAACGGTTACGACCTAGTGGGGAAGCATGTTGGGAAAGAGCAGGGAATGAGGGAGGAAGCTTCATGTCTCTGTGTGGCTGCAAAGTGATCTTGACTGCTATGTTTTATTCTGGCCCTCTTGTCTCAAAAAGTTGTGGTGGAACTAGGAAGAAGTAGAGAATGGCAGTAAGGGTGGTGAGCTTCTTACAGACCACTTTTTACATGAGGAACCAATAAGTAAGTGAGAAGTCTTTGGTCTAGGAGAAGATAGCTGGCTAGGGGAAAGGGGTATGGTTGGAGATCTGTACATCCATGAACAGCAGGAGGAATGATTTACTGCCTGTTATCTTACAGGAACTGTGGGACTTCACCTTAAATTATCAGGAGATGGGTTCAGAACAAATACAAAGATATGCCCATAATTGAACTGTGGACTTTGTCACAGGGTGGTGTAACTTTTAAAAGTCCATGTGATTGAAAAATGGTTTGGTAAATTAATATGGAAGAAAAATCATCAAAGGCCATTAAACTCAAACATACCAGTTAATTCTGTCTGAAGTTTCTCGCTGCCTGTGTCCTCCAGCTGTGCTAGGCTGCTGCTGAGTTTTCTGTTGCATTCGTCAGGTGGCTTGATTAAAGGGTCTGATGACTGTCAGAGGCAGGATCTGCCCCTTTTGTGATATGCGAGTGGCCTAGCAGTCAGTACAACTTCACCTCTCTCTCCCCGGGTTCATGTTCCCAGTTGCACATTGACGTTTACTGTGTACGTTCCCTGCATTGGTACAGCTGGTTTCTGGTTCTGTAAACTAAATCGGTGAAGATAATTTTTAAAATAGAGAATGGCAAAGCAAACTAATGATCCCCCCTGACACTCTGACCCCCCTCGCCCCGCATTTAGCTGGCACGGGCACAGCTGAATGTGATGGACTGTGGCACGGAGCTGGGAACAGGAAGCTGGAGCAGAGCAGAAACTTCTTAAACTGGCTTTGCCTCTTGAATAATTACTGTGAGGTATTCTTAGGGCAACTGTTGCCAATGTCTGTTAGTCTGAAGCTTACTCATTCTGCCTCAGACCTGAAACAGAGCATACACACTTGAAACCCTACCTGTTTTTCCTCCTCCCCCATCCCCCGCAGAGATAAAACTATTTCACCTGCAGCCTAATTAAAGATACAATCTCTGCTTTCAAAGTTTTCCCTTCCCTCTTTCTGAGACCTTCTGAGAAAGAATTTGCTAGCTAAAGTAGTTCTTCAGCTTTCAGAAATTAAGCGATTTCTATGGTTCTTGCCTCCTTTCTTCTGATCTCTAATGCAAACTGAAATTTGTCATAATTCTTCCCTTTGCAATCCACAGAAGACCTAGGCAATGGTTCTTCAAGAGTACTGTAGGAATATAGCAAATGCTAAAGAGGGTTATGCTTTCTATGCAAAAATATTTTTGTTTCTAAGAATGTTCATATTTTCCAAACTGTTTAAATGCAAATGTTACTTCATAAGCAATGCAGTATAAATACAACATAGGAACTGTGCCATTCTAAAAGATGCTTGGTAGAACCTCTTTTGGAATATTCTCTACCTTTCAGATTCACTGTGTTTTAAGAAATATGAATTCAAACTAATTTGAAGTTAAGATGGCTAGAGGACTGCAGAACCTATGTAAAAGTGTACTTAGAACTAGGAGGGAAGCGTAACACATGAGAGCATATGTAGAAAGCCGTGTTAGATTAAAGTGTTAAATTACAGGACAATGTTGGTACAAGAACAAATAAATGAGATTCAATTTTGTCAATACCACAAATCGGGAAAGCTTTCTGGACAGCAGGAGAATTAATAGCCTTCCATGAGGCAGAACAACATAACTGACTTTGAATTGTTCAGACTCCATCTCAAAAGACTTTACGGCATTGTTGCCCGTGACAGGTGCAGACTGTATGACCTGGAGATCCTTGCTCTGTTTTATTACTTTATTCAGCCAGTTAATGTATATTAGCAAAAGTGATCTCACTTTTTAGCTGTAAGAATAGACATAACTCATTTTTTGTTTCTGTCTTTTCAGGAAATACTGAAAATCCATTTCACTTCTTAGGTAATTCTGATCACATTAATGACTTGTGCACCATAATATTGTGACCTCTTTCCAGACTTTCTTAAAACCGTCAATGTCTAAGAAGTCTGAGATGACTTCTGTTTCTCTTACTCTATCTTGTAATGGTCACTAAAACTGCATTCTAGTTGTGCTTGTGATCCTGTGATTCATGTGTCCATGTTTACTCTTTGAAATCAACATTTCTTATATTGAGAACTGCTTGCAATACTTTATCTGGAATTTTACTTGTGACTTACACTGTAGCATTACTGTTTGTTTTCAAAAAAACTGCAGTTTTTATGGGACAGAGGCCAACTGTTTGGTGTGTATTGTAAAAATGAAGTCTATTGTAACAAAACAAATAATTATAAATTATGCCCCTCTTCTGAGTTTGAATGATACACTACAATTGCTTGCATTTAGCTGTGAACTCATTCTCCACTGAGGCACTTCAAAGCTATATCTGTCTTCCCTTAACTTTATAGACAGAGTCTCTATGTAAAGTCAGCAGTAAATCAGCTTTGTCTGTTTTACCCATTTATGATATTTCTGACTTGCACATGCAAAATTTTTTTTTTTGTGAAGAATTATTTGAGTTTGTATCTTATGCCTTCTGGCTCTTACTGAATTTTCTTTCAGAGTTTGTCTTTAAGCATTTCATTTGCACTGGAGCTGTACAGAACTGTCACTTTCTTAGTAATGACTGTGACCATCTGCTTAGAACTAAATAAAATAGAGATTAAATTAAGTCCTCTTTATCTGCCAGAGCAAAATAAAAATTGCTACTATGATGTTAAAGTAGTACTGTCCAAGCGTGTTCACTGAAAATCAATAGGTGAAACCTGGATGCCAATCCTTGCCTGATAACATCACTTGATGGGCACAATGAATAAATATTCTTCACAGCAGACTGACTCTATCTTTTTGGAGACATGAAGAAATTTCAGGCATAAAAAACAGGTGTGAAACACCACTGAAGGTTGCTCGGCGCCACAAATTTTATATTTCATGTTGAAAATTTCTTTYTATGAAACTGAGATACATGGGTTGGTGTGGGGAGCACATCATCTAAGGATTTTTAGAGATGGTTTTTATTGACTTTTTTTAGTTGACACAAGTCTGGGATGATAGTAATGGCTACAAATTCCTGAATCACAAAGCTTGCAGATCATCTCTTACACTAATGTTCATGCTGCTACTCTATGCCACAATATCTTTAAAAAATTGATTCTAGCATTTTTCACAGAAGGGTTGAGGTTGGCAGGGACCTCTGGAGGTCACCTGGTCCACCCCCCTGCTCAAGCAGGGCCATCTAGAGCCAGTTACCCAGGACCATGTCCACATGGCTTTTGAATATCTCCAAGGATGGAGACTTCACAACCTCCCAGCAACCTGTGCCCAGCGCTTGGTCACCCTCACAGTGAAAAAGTGTTTCCTGGTGTTCAGACGGAACCTCCTGTGTTTCAGTTTGTGCCCCTTGCCCTGTCACTGGGCACCACTGGAAAGAGCCTGGCTCTGTCTTCTTTGTACTCTCCCTTCAGGTATTTATATACACTGATGAGATTCCCCTGAGCCTTCTCTTCTCCAGGCTGAACAGTGCCAGCTCTCTCAGCCTTTCCTCATTGGAAAAAAGCTCCAGTCCCTAATTTTCAACTTTTAAAATTTTTTAATTTTTTCCTGATTCTCCAGCATATAAAGCCAGGCTTCCTTAAGAACATGAATTCAACCATTTAGGATTCAATTAGATCTAGAAAAAGGATTTGCTTAATATGGATTCAGATATCATTTGGGTCTTTTAATCTGTCATCTATTAAGGTCATATGTTCCAGTCATAAGATGATCCTTTTTTTTTTTTTTTTAGCCCTGCAAAGATGTTGGACTCTTATTGTTGCTACAGGTCTAAATATTTCCTATTTTGTTGTACATAAGCCGTGTTGTATTGGGTTTGCRTGAAAAGGTTTTGGTAGCGGGGGGGCTACAGGGGTGGCTTCTGTGAGGAGTTGCTAGAAGCTTCCCCTGTGTCCGACAGAGCCAATGCCAGCTGGCTCCAAGACAGACCCACTGCTGGCCAAGGCCAAGCCCATCAGTAGCACCTCTGGGATAACATATTTAAGAAGGGGGAAAAAAAATGTTGTGGAACAGTAGCTGGAGAGAGGAGTGAGAATATGTGAGAGAAACAGCCCTGCAGACACTAGGTCAGTGAAGGAGGGGGAGGAGGTGCTCCAGGCGCCGGGAGCAGAGATTCCCTTGCAGCCCCTGGTGAAGACCATGGTGAGGCAGGCTGTCCCCTGCAGCCCATGGAGGTTAATAGTGGAGGACCCCATGCCGGAGCAGGTGGATGCCCGAAGGAGGCTGTGACCCCGTGGGGAGCCCGCACTGGAGCAGGCTCCTGGCAGGACTTGTGACCCCGTGGGGGACCCACGCTGGAGCAGTCTGTTCCTGAAGGACAGCACCCCATGGAAAGGACCCACGCTGGAGCAGTTTGTGAAGAACTGCGGGGCCTGTGGGAAGGACTCATGTTGGAGAAGTTCATGGAGGACTGTCTCCCATGAGAGGGACCCCATGCTAGAGCAGGGGAAGAGTGTGAGGAGTCCTCCCCCTGAGGAGGGAGGAGCAGCAGAGACAATGTGTGATGAACTGACTGCAACCCCCATTCCCCATCCCCCTGTGCCACTTGGGGGGAGCAGGTAAAGAAAATCGGGAGTGAAGCTGAGCCCAGGAAGAAGGGAGGGGTGGGGAAGGTGTTTTAAGCTTTAGTTTTTAATTCTCATTACCCAACTCTGATTTGATTGGTAATAAATTAAACTAATTTCCCTGAGTTGAGTCTGGTTTGCCCGTGACGGTAATTGCTGAGTGATCTCCCTGTCCTTATCTTGACCCACGAGCCTTTCATTGTATTTTCTCTCCCCTGTCCAGCTGAGGAGGGGGAGTGAGAGAGCGGCTTTTGGTGGTCACCTGGCATCCAGCCAGGGTCAACCCACCACAGGTGTGTACTTCGTTTTTCAGTCCAGGAAAACTCAGGGATCTTGTTTATTTTTCCACAGTGCTAGTTGTAGTGGTTGCATAGAAGTCTGGAGCATTTGTCTTACTGTATGGCATGTGGCGTGGAGGTGGTGGTTGTTAACTACCAAGTGCATGTTATTACATACATAACATAATGCCTGCTAGAGAGGTCTTGCCTGCAAGCTTTGCTGTAAAAAAAGGAAATGTTTGTGGCTCAAAGTAACATAACGTTTATACAAACTGTCACAGGTTCACAGCTCACTGGGGAAGGGGGAGCCTGTTAAATTTTGTTGGTCTCACCTCCCCTGTTGTATAGGACGTGTTCTCTGACGAGGTATTCAGCCCAGTAACGCATTCATGTTTCTGGTGTCTACCAGAAAGGCATCTAACCTCTGTCTGAAGCCCTCAGATTGAAAATCTGAGTGCCATTGCAGTTGCCACCCTTCTCTGCTGGAAATTATCTATTCTCAGATCCTAGAAATGAGTTCAGGTTGTGCCTTTCCCTGCTAGGTTCAGTAACTTAGTGCTTGATGTCTTCTCTTTGTGAAGATTGTTAGCTGCCTTGGCAGTTGTTCTCTTTTTGTTAACTGATAAACTTGGAGCACACACTGTGAAGAATTTTTCTAGCCTTTGGGTAACTTCTGTGGTTCATTTAATGGCATGCTAGGTTACTAGAGCTAACTAGAATGCTGCCTAAGCTTTGTAGAGATCAGTGAAGAGATTTCTGGAGATCTCACTTGTATGAGTGCTATACAAGAATAAGGTCTCCTCAGTACTTTTGGGTGTTGGTCCTGCAACAGCTCAGGAGACCTTATTCACTTTGTCTATTTATGTAGAGTTGATATGAGTTTACATTCTTGCTATATTGTTCCACGCAATAAACCTTTTTTATCCCATGAATCGTCATCATCTTTCTCTGCATAGCGTCCACTTTCTGGCAAATGGTAGCAGTTGTTAACGCTGTCTGTTAAAGCAAGTAATGTAATCTCAATGTCACCAAAACAGCTGGTGTTGCAGCCAGCTGACAGACTTTCTTCTGCAAAATCTTTTCAGTGAGTGATGGAAATTGCTACACTAATGTGTATTGTCATCAAACCTGGGGAAAGTTTTAATTTCAAATACGAATTAATGAACAGTATTTTCTTTCTGCTCAGTTCATTTAATATTTATGTCACTAAAAACGCATGCTAGGATGAAACTAAAATAGTGATTTGTGAATTTTGCTGAGTCTCAGACAACTTTTTCATACTACAGTTACATTTAAAGAATGCTGACATACATGTGCAGAGCTGTGTGAAGGGATGAAGTGTCAAGCCCAATTAGCATCTCTCTTGAAATCTCATTAGTAATGTAAAGTAGATGAAATTTGAATTATAGTTTTCCCTGTTGTGGTAAAGGAATGTGACAGTGAGACTTAGGGGTTCTCGTCCATTGTCCAGCCTGAATACATGTTGCACTCGTATCTTCAGAAACTTCTCAACTATATCCTTGTCCTGATTGACTAAGAAAGGATATGCTTACCTCCCAGCAAAAATAGTGATTGATCCCTCC
>JAYKAV010003010.1:2811839-2877517 GCA_035582835.1 Phoebastria nigripes | reverse complement strand
CAACATTCCAAAATACCCCCCCCTTTTTCCTTTTACTGAGGAAAGTAAGGTGTTACAACCAAGGTTCAGATCCAGTTACCCAGTTAACACCTACGGTTTAGTTCTTTGCCGTACATAGTCTTTACACTGACTAGAGATCTTCTGTCTTGATCCTCGTCAACGAAGCTGCTAATCGCTGTTCATCAATTTGTAGCAAATTGTAATGCTTGAGTTTTGAACAGGCAAACTAACAAAGTGGAATTTAATTTATGAAATGCTACATTGCTTAGCAAACTTCCTTCACATGCCTTTGAAGGTGATCCTTTGCAATAAATACTGTATATAGTGATAAATAGTGTGTTTTTCAGATAGCTTTGAGCACTGCTTGCAGAAGGGGTATATCTTCAGTGCAGCCTAGTGTTTTGATGGTTCTTACGGGTAGCATTTCTGAAGGAATTTCTAAGGAGTGGTAGCTTTGAAAGGGAATGTTTTCCATTGATGTTGGAGACTAACGAGGTAGTTAATAGCTGGGAGTAGCTAACCCAAGTGACTGGTTGGTTGGGTGTGAGAGTCGCAGTAGAGTTTCTGCACAGAGTTGAAATGCTAGTTAATGCTTGGGGTGTTTTTCTTCTCGAGAGCGCTAGTAGTAAATGCAACAGAATAAGAATAATGGGTGCCTAATAAATGCCATGGTGATTTTATTTTATTAACACTTCTAGCATACGTTTCCACATACTTTCCAGAAATATACTATGTTTGCCCTGACAGCAGTTTCATTGCATTCAGGCTAAGAGCCATTCATTTGAGACTAGTCTTCAGAGCTAACAGATCTTGCGTTCTGAGATCGTATTCTTTTTCCCCTCCCTCTTTTCCTCATCCCTCTGAACCTGATTAGTTAGTAAAAATCTCCTCGTTTAGATTCTTTTGTGTTCAGTTTTATTGAAAAGGAGGGAAAAAGAATCAGTTTTGAAAGGGTCAGGACTACTTGGTGGAGTAACTACCACTAGTAGGAATCATTAGGTGGAATTGCATTCATTCGCCATTTTGTTATGAGGCTAGTTGGATGTTAATAAGAACAAGCTTAATATGCTTGTGATTGTGGTTATGCTGTCCTTCTGATAGGTGTAGCAGGTTTTTATTACAATAACTGGAGTCTTGGATAAGCTTTGAATGAGTATGATTAAAGACTTGCAGAAAATAGATTATTTAATGTGGTAGGTGCTGGACAGGGTTTCAGCAGTCAGGATTGAGTTAGAGCTCTTTTATTGCAGAGCAGAATGACAATTTTAGTCATTTTTTACCTTTTCAGTGAAACTAAGCAAATTAACTGAAATGGGATAATTTTTTTTTTTTTTTTAAAAGCTTGTTTTATGTGGGGTAGACAGAGAATTTTTTTTAGTGAACTTTCTAGCAAAGTGATAGATTAATCTTTCTGCTTATGGGTGGTGACTGTTCTAAGCTGATCGCTGTTTGCAAAGTGGCGTGCTGTTGCACGTAGGACAGGTATCAGCCCTTTTTCAGGCTGTCAGTAGAAGTTGTTTTTACATGGACACCAAGGCTTCTGTGTAAAGATTAGAACCACTTGAACTTCACATCAACAAATTGCTGGCATTGGAACAATAATGCCTGGGTGGTAAAAATAGTCAGAACTTGGGGAGTGAAGGTAAGTTAGGGACTAGTGGTGTTCTAGGGCAGTTGTCACCGTTTTCCATTTTGTAAAGGTCAGAATATAATGCCTTTCACTTACTTTAATGAGCTTGTGTTGGTTTCATAACCTGTGGTGCCTTTTTTTTTGGTAGTTCATCACTGCTGTGGTGAATGAACTTAAGTTCTTGGAATGGAACCCTGTTACAGTGAAATATCCAGGCATTTTCTAGGTTTCTTTTGTGTCATGGAAGTCCCTCTGCTACTGTAATGTCTATTTTGTTTAACTTGCATTGCAGTATTTGTCATTCTGATTTCAGTGTCTGACTTTTCTCTCTTTGCATGTGGTAGTTTTGCAGTGAGTAGCACAGCTTCTTGACACAGTATTTCCATGAAGCCTGAGAGCGCAACGTATTTTTACAGTATGCATCTGTTTCTGGTGTTTCTAATTATGATCAGCTACTACCTCATTATGCAGGCACTTGCTCAAATTGCTTTACTTGTTAATATGTTTTTCTCTTGCTTTTCTCAAAGGATTATTTTGTCTATAGAACAGACTTTTGCTGGGTAGGAGCATTAAACAGATACAGGGCATGTGCTACGCACCTTATGCAAGAATATAAAATAACTAATTATTTATATTTGTGTATGTATGTGTGCTCATACAGTATGTAAAGTAACTCTTCCAGGAATCCTAGTATTGAATTGTGATGCCAACTTCATTAGTGAGCTCTGCAGGAGGTGCCCCAGCCAAGCACAAAGGTAGGACACTGTTCCCCTTCAGGGCATCGCCCCTGCCATTTCCTTTGATGATCTGCATTTAGAAAATGGAAAGGGGAAATGGGCAAATAAAATGTCCATTTTCTGTGTTCTTTGTAGAGAAAATGGTGTACTGGCAGTAGTTTGCAGTACATGATCATCTGAAACTGTTAGTGTGGCAAACTGTGATCTTTTTCTAGATAGGTGCTTTTGTTTAGTACAGTGTCCATCAATAATATATAGGCATGCTTTTTAAGATGCTTGGTATCAAGCCTGCAAGTAACAGCCCGCAGTGATAAACCATGAGACAGTGAAGGGTCCTAGAGTGATCTTACTGTGAAGGACAGGAGAAACATCATCTCTTTGCTTCTACATAATTTACGTTGTTTGCAGTTAGGAGTGCTGAATGTCTGCTCTCTCTGCTGCAGCCACTCTGAAAGCTTTATATACATGGATAAACAAACAATGCAGTTACTTTGATGGAGTAAAGCAAGGCGCATTCGTTATGATGGTCCTACCACTGGTTTGTTCCCTTGCACTCTGCCTTTGAGTGAGGCAAACACACACTGCTGGTGATATTCTCAGCCTGAGTCGTAAGGCAGCCTGATTAAAAAAAAAAAAAAAAAAAAAATTAAAAAACACTCAAAAAATACTATAATATTTGTTTTGAACAGCTGGTCTTTAGATTCCAGAGATGCTGGAGCAGTGGTGACAGAAGAGATCATGCTGAAATCGGAGAGGGGAGGAATGCAAAGCTACATCCTTGCATAAAAGCATAACAAGTTCGATAACCTGTTGTGACTTGATGTAACTAGGAACAGGCTGTAGACTTGTACAAAGAACTCATTAATTTTCTAGTACTGCAGAATTCTCAACAGAATAAACTGCACGTGAGGAATATGTGGAAACCAAATTTTGGAAACTGTGGCCATCAAATGCTGTTAGAGCTCAAAAATAAATGTAAAAAAATATTCTTTCTATCTATCAGGATGATCTTTTCAATTTGCTGATCTTTATGCTTACAGAGGAAAGAAGGAAGACTGTTTTGTCAACTCATCATATAAAAACCTGAAGACTTCTCTCCCTTTTCTAGTATATTGGTAGTTGCTTGTCATAATTCTTTTGACCRGTGATCCTGAGGAGTACATTGATGACTATGTAGCCACTATATGTAAACACTTAATTATAATTTATTTGGGAAAACAGTGAGTACCATTAATTTGCTGTGGTTGCACATGTGATGAGAGCAAAAAGGTGTTTCAGTTTCTTAAATGATGATTTCTGGTGTAGTCAGCTTAGAAGAGCAAGCTGCAAAGCCATGTGGTTCATTCGTCATCTGCTATAGATACTATGTGTGGTTACTTAAAATAGCTCGTTACGATTGCTTCGTCTTCATTAACTAATTGTGAGAAAGGAAAAGAATCCACCAAATACTTTCCAAAATGTGAAATAATTATAGTACAATTGTGACTTACTTGGCTTCTTAGCTTAGCCAAATTGGAGATGAATTGGGTTGTGTGGGTGTTGTTCCAAAGAATCTAAGACCTGTTTTTCAAAGACACCTTGTTCCTCTGTCTCCTTCAATGTGGAGTACCTGGTTTTTACACCTACATTCTCATTTTTAAACATACTTTGTCCCTACTGAAGGTGACATTCTTGACTGGGGTGGGTGGGGTGTTGAAACCCCATTATGTGGAATGGGGAGAAAAACCAATTCTTTCAAGTTTTTTGGTGTACAAAATGTTTTTCCTTCTGGTAGAAGTGACATTTGGTTGGGAATGCTGACAACGCTCGCTAAGGGACAAAAAACAGGTGTAGTTCTGAAAATGATTAAGTCTTTAAGATGACAGTATTGTGTACTTCTGGATGCTCATAGTGCAAGAGTGTCTTCTGTTGCTTCCTATTGCATGGGGCTAGTTTTCTAGTCAGAATATGTAATGCCAGTTTATATCAACTTTTTATATGACAAAGGGAGGCTCCTGTGAAATAGTGTAGGTAGTTAAAAAAAAAAAAAAAGAAACGACCTTTGCTGTTTAAACTACTAGCAAAGTGCACTCCTCTCATCGTGTGTTGTCACAGGCAGTGGGTAGATGGTAGAGAGAAAATGTGGATGCCGTCAGGAAGACTTCTCATTCATGTACTAGTGTAGAACATTAGAACTGACATTTTGTGAATTAATTCTCTTAGCAAATGTGAGAAGCATTACGGGTTTAGTATTAGCAAGAGACAACAGGAAAAAAAACTGTTTGCAGTAACACAAAGCTTTCTAGAAATTGGTTTTCTCCATCTAGATAAAAATTTGAGGTAGCTATGCACTCTCTGATCTTGGTATGTTTTAGCCAAGCAGGACGAGAGAGGCTTAATACTGTTGTGAAAGATAAAGCCTGAGTACATTCTAGGAGTAGACCTTAGCAGACATACTGCTCAGTAAAGTTAGAAAATCATTCTAATGATACTTTACTAAAGTCATGATGGTTTAAGGACAAAGGCAGGAGGAAGTTCAGAAGCTCAGTGGGCTTTGTAGACATTGAAATTCCTACTTTTCCTCTGACCTGTGAGAATATTTTTCAGGCTCTTGGTGGTATTTACTTTGGTTTTGAGTTCTAGGCATGTGAGAAAAGTCAGTCTTCCATCTGAGTGTGCAGATGGAAGATGCCCTTCGTCAGGTTAAACCAAAATCTGCTGTTGTGCAGATGCATTACAAGGTTAGGTAACACTGTGATAATTTCCTGAAGTGTGCTAGCTATCCACTTTAGAGGAGATTTTGTTGTCATTCAAAAGGTATACCTGCACGTTGTCATTGACACCATGGATGATTAGACATAGAATTAAAAATTCTGGGAAATAAAAATTCTAATTGTTGTGTATCTGTGATCTTCTGTCTGTCTCCCCCCCCAGCCCCAGCTGTGACACTGAATCACCACGTTTGTATGGTCAGTATTTGGTAAAAATTGAGACAAATTCAATTATTTATGAAGCTGGAAGCTGCTGGTTTCTGGGAAAGGAAAGAAACCATGAAGCACATATTAAAAAAAATAAACCAAACCAAAACAAAAAACTTATGTGAAAAATTGATTGAGGCTAATGCACATCTTTAAGCTGCTATAGATGTGATTTCTGATAAACTGTAAACAGTTCTTTATTTATTAGTCCTTTGACTGAGGAAAGTATTTCGGAGTGTCTCCATCTGAATCACTGCCAGGATAATGGTTACAGTGAGTTGGTTAGCTGTAATTTCCAAATAGCTTATCCTGTGAGACAACATAGCTGACTTATTCCAGAGGCCCTTGAGCGTGTTGCTGCTGGTGATGCTAGCAGGTGACTTGTGGAGTTGCTAGTTTGGTCTTAATAGCCAAAGAGTTTGGGGCAGTAGGATGTGACATACGGTAGGAAGCTGCAGCTCCTTGTGCTTTGAAATCCAGGAGATCAGTGATGATCACCTTGCTTCCAACTGGGAAGCTCTGCTGTCCACCAGTGATTTTAAAAGTCGCTGTTATGCTTTTCTTAAAGTGGGCGTCAGAGGAAAATAAGAGGAAACCTCCTAAAAGGTAGTGGCTTGCATTGCTTAAGTAAATATCTTAAAAAACGTGTCAAACCATTTGTTTACTTCAGTGATGTTCTGTACCTTTTCCAATCGGGGCTTATAAGAATGATCTCAGAAAAAAACAGTTGATAAACTTTCTGTTGGTGTTTACTTCAGGTGTTCAAAATGTTTAGGACTTTTGCTGAACCTGTACAGCAGTCTATCAGGAATTCCCTAGGAAAGCTGATGTATTCTGGAATTAATTTTCAAGATATGAGTGTATTTAAAAGCTTCCAAAAAAACCTTGGATGACTTCCTTCGATAGGAACTTCTCTTCCAAGTAGGAATTGGAAGTTTGGAGCTGGTGGTGGAACTCTGGCTAGACAAGCTGGTAACACTGGACCTTCATCACATCTGAAAATTGATTAAAGTGAAAAATATTCAAGGTATAGCTAAATGTATTTTTCAGTTAGATAAGAGTGCATTCTGCACAAGTTCTGAGCCACCTGGACATGAGTTAGCTATGAGCTGAGCCTGTGTAGCCACCGTTAATGAAAGGGTAAGGCTGCAATGAGTGGTTTGGCTCAGAGGCAAAGTATGTTTGCATTATACCAGTACTGTGTACCAGCTATGTGACTTCTGGTTTAGGCAGACGTGTCATCTAAGGTACGAGCTGAGAGTAGGCAGAAAAGATTGTGTAAGATGTGTTTGTGGATTTGCTTCTCTTCAGCTTTTTTTGCTGAGCCGTCGTATTGTGGGTTGCTAAGAAAACTGCTCAAAGTGGTGTGGTGTTTTTTTTTTTTTTCCCCGCTCTGACTTGGTGGAGTTAGTATATGTAGTCTGGTGGATGAAAACACAGCTCGGTCCCATGTATTTCTGCACTGAGACTGTAGCCTCTTGATATCTTTGAATTTTGTGTAGTGTGTCTATTGCTGGGTAGAGACCCTTCATCCATATCCTTATTTTATAAACCTTACATTTATATGCTTTTTTTTTTCTTCATGTGAAGAGCAAGTCAAAATTTCTTCTGTGTATCACTTCAGGCTTATTTCAATACATAATTTAAACATATGCCTAAGGCTGTAGTTTTCATGAATGGCCTAAGTCAGTCTAATTCTGCACCATATTTTCACCTCCTCTCTTGCATTGGCATTAGCAAGCACAGGGGCTACACAGTGAGACAGGGCAGTGATCTCACTTGAAACAAATCCCACCAAAAAAGCCCAAACTGATTTAATTTACTGTGTGGCCATATGGCTGCCAGCATAAGCATAAAAGCGTTTAAGGACAAGTTGAAGTACTCTGAGCTGGTGTCTTTAGTTTGGGGGTTTGTCATCTCTACTTTATTTCTGACAGCACTTGTTGGAGTTGTGTGTGAAGGGTAATGGTGTTTTTGTGTTGGCTTCCTATGCTCTGTGTGGGCTTTTCTGTGGCTAGGGAAAACATAGGTTTATTTTTCTTCACACTTCTATAATCTCTACAAGAAACAATTGTTTCACTCTTACCTTGGTCTTACATGTTCGCACTGCTGAAGTCAGTGGGGCTTCACCCTGGCACCTTGGTCTGCCAGTTTGCAGGCTCAGTTTGTTTGCCACAAAAGATGGGCTGTGTTTTGACTTCCACAACAAAGAAAACGGATGCTTGTCTTCCTTCTGGAACTTCAGTGCGCCTAGATTTTTATACCTATAAGGAATCTGACATTTTTCTTTCTTTTTAATGTGGGGCTGTATTACTAATTAAGTAATTACTGGTTAAAAAATCTGTGGTGTATCATATAAATATCTTCTGATCTGATTATTCTTAAATACATTGTGGATTACAAAAAAGTTCAGATTATAGTAATGATGTACACTGACTTTGTTTCTTTTCTTTTTCTTTGCTCCCTTCCCTTTATGTGAATGGTGTATTCGTACTTCTCATCATCGTTGCTGATTTTTTTTTTGCCAATCATCTAGAAAACCACCTAAGGTAAGTATTTTGTTTCTTTTTGCATTTGTACCTGCTTGAAAGTGTTGAGCAATGCAGAAATATTGGGCGTGTTCCCATAGTACGTGATCAATACAGCTTTGATGAAGGAAAATACATTTTAAAAAATCTGTTCCTCATACTTCTAAGTTAAAGACTTCATCATTCCAGAAGAATACATTTTAATCCAACTGACATGCAGGCAAGGCACATGACTTGTTAAAGCTGTGACCAGGACAAGCCATGGTTTTAATGCATTCATAAAAACTTTTGAAAGAGTAAATAAGTATTGTGTGTAAAACATTTCATTGCTTCATTTAATTCTGCTTAAAAGTTAAAATACAGTATTTAAAAGGTGGCAAAATACATCTAGTAAGAAACAAACTGTTCTTGTTTGTAATTCATGATCTTTAGGAATTAATAATTTGTGTAAAAGTGGCCAAAGTGCACCGGAATTCACCTAGAAAAGATTCTCTGTGTTGTTTGTAATGCAGGGGAAGGGAGGGAGAATGAGTGTTAGGTCTCTATTGGATAGAGAAGGAGCCTTACTGGGATGACAAATACAGTATCGGTACAGGGCTGGTAGCAATGATGAGGTAAAAGGACTGTGTGAAGTACATCTTGTCAGCACGTGCAAAACTCTGTATTGGTATTTTGCTCCAGCAATTTAATGATAATTTTATCCTTTCTGTTGGATGGTACTTTTTACAACAGAAAGCTGTAGTTAACTCTGAATGAGGTTTTCTTTTACATTATTCTCTTTTATTTGTAGATCAAGAAATAGTGTATGCAAGTCTGATGTGACTTCTGGAGGTGTAGCAGAGCATTCTGTAGGCCGCCTGGGAATAGAAATTGCGATGGATATTGATCTATATATCTGTCCTATATGGAAATCTATCTACTTTATAGTTCAAACAGCTATTTCATATGCGCGTGTGCATATATATATGATATCTAAATATCTATTGTTCTGATTAATTTTTTTAAGTGTCAGAAGAAAACATCTTCTCAGTAAGTGATGTGTATTATTCCCACTAGGCAGGGAAGAATCGAACAAACTATTTTAACATGAAATGAAAGAATCATATTTGAAAAAACAAACAAAAATATGTAATTTAAGGTAACAGCAGGTGAAAATGAATAACGCTGATATTACAGTTTAAAATGGAATGCTGTACTGATTTATTTTTTTCCTGGAGCTGGTTTTTAGTTTCTCAATTTTTTGGAAAGCATTTAATAAAGTTCTTCTATCAATCCCAGTTAATATACCTAATACAAAAAAGTTTGATCATTGTTAAAAAATTTTAAAAAAGCAAAAAAAACCTCCTTCTTTTTGTTGTTGTAATTTCATAAAAACTTTTTTACAAGAGCCTTCATTTTCTGTAATACATCATTCATGGTCCATTATAGGCAGATAAAGTTATTCTTGACATCATGTAAAAGCTTAATTATGGCCTTGCATTTCTTTGCCAAAAACATAACAGCTGCACGCTTATGCCTATATGCCACATTATTGTTAGGTATAGTTAGATGGTCGTTAACATCCTTGAGCTATAATGCCGAAACTTGAGATGTTGTGTGAAATGTTTATCAGTTTGAGATAGAAGAAGGTTCTTGCCATCAGTGGAAATAGGTTTTGTGAGTTTGTAAAGATGTGATATGAGATTTGGATGTTTCTTGATTTATACAGTTTTTAGGGTACTGCACGTAGTTGATCATCTTCAAATTAGGATTTTTTTTTTTAAATGAAATTTCATGTGTGTTGGAAATTCCTTTATCTTTACTTTAATGAGCTACTTTATCATCAGCCTTGGATGAATTGTGATTCCAGTTCAACTTGGTAGCTCAGAAGCTGTGGTAGGAAAAGTTGTACAAGGATATTAGGGTTTTTTGCTATTTCTACAAACGTCGCTTTTAAGTATATTACTAATCTTGGGCTTTTAGTGTAACTTTGTGACAAAGGTAGAACGGTTGTTATGCGCTGAGATTTGTGAGCTGTGCCCTAGGCCGCCTTCAGAATTTCTGTCCGTACTTCTTTAGGCCTATGGTAGGTCATGTGTTTTTCATACAGTGACCAATTTTTTCTTTTTCAGTTCTTTAATGGCTTCCATTTACACTAAGCTTACCAGTGTAGATTGTTTGCCATTTCCTAATGTATCTCCTTTATCACTTATCTCCATCAGCAGTTGTAATAGGCATGTAGGAACAGCTGCCTAGTGAATGAAGATTTCCCTTCCTCAGTTCTTCCTTGCTTTTCTTTTTAGCAACCAGGTAGCTCTGTAAGTCGCCCTACATGTCAGACTGACTGTTTCATTGAGATTCATGTGAGCAATGTCTGCACCTGTCCAGCATAACTTTTTTCTGTAAAAACAAAACATGATTAATTGGCCATCTATCGGTCAATGGCTATTGGAAATGGATGGAAATGGCTATTAAACATGTTAGCTATGCATTTACAATATTGTAYAGATGCATAGACAGTATATGTTAGGGGTTATGTTCAGTCTGGGTAATGCATTGCTAAATGCTGGAAGCCCCAGACTCTGTCTAGTCTTTACTGAGGATTAGGCTTCAAAACAACTGATAATGAATGGGAAATTAGACTCTTTTCTAAACTAATTATGTCATTTGGCTTAATCTGGCAAGAAGTTAATGTTGGATATGGTACTCATTACCTGTAAGTAGTTCACATAAGTACACTTGCATGCGTAAACCCTTAAAATTATTAATTCTTCAAGCTGTTGATGAGGGGCTTTAATAAAAATGAGTTCTGCAGGTTATTGTTTTGGCTATTTAAAATGTGAATACCCCTTGGCTGTCTTTTCTCATTCTGTGAGAAGTTACTGCTGTGTAGCAGTCAGGCACAATGGCCCTTCTAGTTTAAAATCTGCAGTCTCATTTTAAGCCACAGGTACAGGTGAATTTGAGACAAAACTCCAGACTTTTCACTGACGCGGTGGATGCATGGACCTGCACCACTGTTTGTTTTGCTGTGGAAGCCATAACCTCTAGCTGCCTCGTTAGCAAAATAGTAACCAACTGCTGTAGGTGTTTGCTGAAGAAATCTGAATCAAAGCCCTGTATCTTTTATTTACTTAAACTTTGTGGTTACCAGAACAAATCTTTTGTTTAACTTTTAATAGTTATTAACACTCTGAGTATCGTTCTCTGTAACGTAGAAATGGCCTACATAACTCTGTTACCCAGGGTAATGTGCACGCTTACAGTGACTCTGGATACAGTAGTACCATGATCTAGCACTTCCTGGCTAATTCTTTCTCATAGCTTTCCATTTTTATGTGTTTGTGCTGTAATGTTTGTGAGTTAAAATTCTTATAATGAATATACAATGAGTACATACTCAAGCTCATATACATATTTTTACTATGGACTTCCAACCGTGCAAGATCTGTCCTGGTGAGTTGTGTTTCATTACTTGTAGCTCTGTCTGTTACTTAACTATTTCTAGATGTCTAAAACGCGATGTCCAAACTTTCTTCCAACTGTCATACCGCTCAGACTGAAAGTACTGTGCAGTGTCAAACACTGGAATAATAGAGCTGGGGAAAAAAACCATCCTGTTGGTCTCTTAGCTCCACTCAGAATTTTTGGTTTAGAATCTACTACCCTAATGTGGCAGGTACTTGGCAGCTTCCTTTTATCTAGCTTTCTCTTTTAGATGCTACAATGAAGTATGAGGTACAGAATCTTGCAAAAATACGAAAGTTTTAAGGCTTGTTTGTTAGTTCCCTCTGTAATTTAAAAGCCCATAATAATTTTGGGTCTGGTTGTGAGAACTGGCCAACACCTGTGTGAACCTACGTCTGCTTGTGGTTGAATGCCAGCCTGTGTAGACGCTTGAAGTAGGTGTATACCTGTCTTTCGTGGTTTTCCCATTTTGCTTACCTTCTGAAAATACATTAAGCTTCCTGGTACAGCGGGAATGGAATTGACATCAGAGCAGTAGGAAAGCGGAAATACTCGTCCATTATAGTCACAGAGACTTACTCAAAATGCTTAGAAGAATAACTGAAAGTTCAGGAAATCTTAGTGGAGATACAGGTAGCAATTTTAAACTTTGAATTTCAAATAAAAAATATTTGCCTTTTTTTCTTCTAATGTTAAAATACCTAAATGGAATAGATTTTCCAAAATGTAGTCAAAAACTAATTCACAGAGGGTGCTTGAAGTTTAAAAAGTTCTGTTTGTGTGTCACAGATCTCTCTGTTCAAATACGTTTCAATAGTAGTTTTGATACAATTGGTTGATACAGTTTTGATATAAGTTGGTATAGATTTTTTGCTTTTGAGTGTTCTTCAAAAAGCTAAAAAGGCATTTTCAGTGCCCAGTAATGCCCAGTTTGAGTATTGGCCGTTGAGTCTGAGACTTTAGCATTAACAGAACTTCTGATAGCTTTGATAGTCATATTGACAGAGGGTTTAATACCTTCTTCAGGGAAATGGATCTTGGGGAAAAAAAATTAGTAAGAAAAAAAATTACTATTCTGCATACTCCTATCAAAAGAAAAAGTAATACCCACCATTTTTGTTTCAAGGAAGAGTGATCAGTGAAGATGGGAGAAGGAAGGGAGCACCTTAGATGAGACTCAGAGGGTTTTTTCTTCTTCATCATAGCGTGGGTTCTGTATCTTGACCCCAGGTATGCTTGCGTGCTCTTCTTGGGACTGTATGTCCTGCAGTTCCTGCACTGGAGGTCAGGAAGATACAAACTAGTGAGTCATCTTTGTACAGAAAAGATGATCAAAAGGATCACTCTTCAGGTAGGATGCTGTCCTACAGGCTTTTCCCATAAAATGCCTTCATTATGTACATGCGGAAGAGCCTCACTGATTGGGACCAAGTTCCTTGCTCTTGTATGCCTTATTTCTTACTCTGTTAATTCTTGCATTTGGAATCTGTTTTCCCAAAGGTCTGAGTTGTCCTGAAAATTGCTTTGGTTTGGTGCTTCCTTAAATTATTGTTGCTGGGAATGTTCAAGGTTGCTGTTTTGTCATCACCGATTAAAGTAATTTTTAAAGTGTTGCCCACCTGTTTTAATGGAGTTTTACTGCAGCTGCTCTACATGTTTTGCAGATAGTGCGTGCCCCAGCAGTTTCCGCTTTTTTGGGCCTGACTTTTTTTTTTTTTTTTTTTAAAGCAATCTTGTTACTTCTGTTAGAAGGATTTGGCAATTTTACAGAACAGATTTTATAAATAGCCTAAGTCCATGTCCTGGCTTTTTATGTTTAGTATGAAAACATACTAAAATGCTATATTTACATTTGTTTTATCTTGAGACAGAATTTTTCTCTTCCTATTGCATAATCATTTTGGAGCTGTTAAAAATCAGTTTGACCAATTTTTACCTTTAAAAAAAAAATCCAAATAAAACCTACTTTTCTACGAGAAACACTTGGCTGCAAGCACATATTTTAGTTTTTAAAGTCTCTTTGCAAGATCAGTGTTTAAATTATGAGTCATTGAATAATCCTGTCATGATTTTCCATGTTAACAAAGGGGAAAATGTGTAGGATGATAGATTAAATTGGCCTACAGTACTGCTGTATTGAGATTTAAGTCATTACAGATGAGCACGTGTAGCTGGGTAACCTTTCTGAACTGGGCTGTGTGATCCACTGCAGAAAATACTCAGTTTCAAGGGGAAAGAATGGGCATTTGGTAGATTTGGATCCTTACAAATGGGTTTTCTTTTGTAATTGAACTGCTTGCCATTTGATCGTAGAGAGATTAGGTATTGCTACCAAGTCCCGTGAGGAAAATTTCTGAAGAAGTGGAATGTAAGAAAAGAAAATGCTATTTCTTGGCCTGTAAAAGTTAGGAAAAGGGTTAGAGCGTTCTTATTGATGACGGAGAGTTTGTTATGCTTAGATTTGAAGCACGATGAACAAATGCACAAAAGTAATTTAAAATGCCCCCTACTTATGTGGAGGTCTGAAGATAAGGTGGAGTAACTACTGCATTTTGCTTGCAGTTCGGTGGCAAAACTATGCCTTTGAGTCAGTCACAGCAGGGAACGTCCTGACTCATGAAGTTGTCTCTTTCTATTTGTGCTGCAGTAAGTGACTCAGACCTCCCTGTTAGATTATTATTATGGTTTTTTTGTTTGTTTGTTTTCTCTTCAGAAGGGAATTCCAAAACTCATTTCACTCTTGTGGACTAAGTGTTGTCTCAGTATCGAGTCTTCTCTCAGGCCATTTGATGTGTTTTGCATTAAGTTGGGTGAAGGGAAGGAGGTGAGGTTACTGTGCTGCCTGGTTTTATCCTTCTGAAATATTTGCAGCAACAGACATTTTGGGAAGAGTTAGGTTACAATATATCTGTAGATTAGATTGCATAGTAATTCTGCAATAGCAGGGAATCCAAGATGTTCAACATCCCCAAAAGCCAAAAGGAAATGATCCATCTTTTTCCTCACTTCAAGGTTTGTCTCACAGGGAATTTGGCGTTTCTGCTAATAGAGCCCATGGCTCTTGCTCTGCATTGACCTGCGTGGTTTGTCTCACTAAGGAGATGAGCTGTTGGAAGACCAGGCAAAGAAAATCTTGGCCCAGGCAAAGTTTTAATAAAGAAGGTTGTTTGGATTTTTTCCCCACCTCTTGGGATCCCAAAAGAAAAAAATAAATAGAATCTGTATGATTAACTCATCCACAGTCAGTTTATCGTGGTAAAATGTGGAAAATACACTGCAGCTTAAGCTGTGTTTGTGGCGATATAAAGCTGTCAAAACAACAGTGTTAAACGTCTATACCATGATGTTCTCAGATGTGCAGAAAAACTAACTTGGATCAAATCCCAACGTGTTAAGTGGTTTTACAGGACACTGTTCCAGGTCCACAAGCCCACTGAGCACAATACTGCATCTCATTCGATTTCTACCCAGCTGGAACTCTTGACTGAAGTGATATTAAGTCTTTTCATTAGAGCAGGCTTTGATGGCTTGTTTGTCTAATAGAGGTACGTTTTCTATTTGTAGTTTTTGAGCTTCCTCGACTGAGATCCAGTACTGTACTTTTAGTTTAGGCAGGTAATCTGATACTATTTATTTGCTCCTTAAGGCTTGTAAGTAGTAATGCTCTTCTTTGAGCATTAGAAGTCCAACCCATGGTAAAACTTTTGTGCATCTTGTATTGATGTCTGCTAAATAGTCACCTTGCCAAGTTCTGTATATTGAGTCCTTTCGATGCTGTTTCATTACTGTTGGCAGAAACTTTTGTCAGCATTAGTGCCTGGAGAAGAGTGGAGCTAATTATTAGGTTTTGGCTGTGTTTTGAGGTCTGTATTAAGGGATACGGTAAGCAGTATTTTGTATTGTGTATAATACAGATAGAAAAGAAGTATTGCAGTTCTGCAACTCTCAAGATTTCCCAAAAGTATTCCTGCTGATGAGGCCTTTTTACAGTTCTAATGTAGGATCCATAGAAACAGTAGAGCCTAACTGCAATTAAACAGTCATGGATTTGTACTGCTTTAAGAGCAATTCTTGTAGTCAGAGTTCCTAATTTTTCTTTTTATGTGCTTCTACAGGTGTTTGCCTTTGATCACTGCTTCTGGTCCATGGATGAATCAAACACCACAAAATATGCAGGTAAACTATTTTCCATACATTTGACAGTGTAAATAATTTGAGAACATATGAGAGCTTGCGTTTTGTGGAGGTTTTTTGCGTTTTGTACTGTGATGCTCAAGTGACTTCTTCACAGAGGCAAACTTCTCATTTTTACAGGGATTGAGTCATCTGAGTGCTAGCACCTCAGTTTAGAAGGAATGCAAGCTTTAAAGTGCCCAGTACACTGTTCAGGAGGCGTGCTTTTACATCTAAGCTACAGTGTTCTTTTTTTATCCCCTGGAAGAACCTTTTGTGAGGATTGTTTCTGTCACTTAAAATGAAATTTCAGTTCTGCATCAGAAATTACTTCTGACTAAATGCTAGGGATGAACGTGTGTGTTTTCAATGCTCTGTGTTCCTCTGCATGAGAGAGGAATAAAGCATGTTCTCCTCAGATGGTGTGGTTATTTCAGGTCTTTCAAGTCATTCATAGTCTGATCGTTCAGATCCCTAATGTTTTTGAGTGATCAGCTTTGTGACTTCTTCTTCCCAAAAGCTGGATAATCCAGGCAAGATTGTAATCCCAGTAGTTCGTTTTCTCATAGCTGGATTTGTGTATTAGCATATTCATACTTTATAAGAGGACTTGTTTTGATAGAGACAGCTCTGAACACTGGGATTTCAAGGCTGTGGTCCATGGAAAGGAGGAAAAAAAAAATAACATTCAGTTTAGATATTCATATTATGAAGTTTTGTGGCCCATAAGAAATCTTGCAAGTTGATAGGGTTAATTAGCTCAAAGTTTGAGATCAGTGGTCTAATAAATGAACTGTCATATACTTGTGTTAAAATATATCTCTGACTGCTGTAGCCTCTGGTATCAAATCCCAAATCTTACAGGTTGCACTTGATTATAGATTCTGCTGTATTTCTTACTTGCCTGAGCAAAGATAGGTTTCTTCAGGAAAAAAAGTTCTGTGTCAGTTTGTCTTTCAGTACCTGTGTGCACACTGAACAGGTGCACTGCACAGTATTCGTAGTTCAAGCTGGTAGAGCCATTGGAGCACGCAGCACCTCCTTTTGTGCACACCTCCATTTCCTTTTAAAGGAAGGTGGTGATGGTACCATGTGCCTCAAGTGTGCAGGTGGGAGCTGCACCTATTGGGTGCATCATGGTGCTAACCCACTTGTATAGAAGAGATCATAGAATCATGGAATGGTTTGGGTTGGAAGGGACCTTAAAGATCATCTAGTTCCAACCCCCCTGCCATGGGCAGGGACACCTTTCACTAGACCAGGTTGCTCAGAACCCCATCCAGCCTGGCCTTGAACACTACCAGGGATGGGGCATCCACAGCTTCTCTGGGCAACCTGTTCCAGTGCCTCACCACCCTCAGAGTGAAGAATTTCTTCCTTATATCTAATCTAAATCTACCCTCTTTCAGTTTAAAGCCATTACCCTTGTCCTATCACTACATGCCCTTGTAAAAAGTCCTTCTCCAGCTTTCTTGTAGGTCCCCTTCAGGTACTGGAAGGCTGCTATAAGGTCTCCCTGGAGCCTTCTCTTCTCCAGGCTGAACAACCCCAACTCTCTCAGCCTGTCTTCATAGAGGAGGTGCTCCTCTGATCATCTTCGTGTCCCTCCTCTGGACCAGCTCCAACAGGTCCATGTCCTTCTTATGTTGGGGGCCCCAGAGCTGAACGCAGTACTCCAGATGGGGCCTCATAAACCAGAGAAACACCCCTAACCAGTTAAACTTGTTTCTGTCTGTGTTTAACCCATCTCCAGGTGAATTCAGTGGGGTTGTAGGTCTATTTATTTTTAATTTGAGTCAAAACTAGATTTCTCTAGCCTCTTTCTGAAGTCGTCATTGAATTCTTCTTGTCTGAGAACTGAAGTTTCATTATTTGTATGCAGATGAACCTCTTGTTGGACTGGACTCTAGAAAGCTGCTGCCCACATCTCTTGCATTTTCTTACTGGCCAGAAAGCTATAAGGTGGTTTTTTTGCCCATTACAGATAATGTTCCTGCCTGGAAAAAACAACAACCTAAAACTGTTTTCCTTGGTGGGTTTGTTTTTTTTTTCCCCCCAGAAATATGATAAGAATGTGAGCTTCAAGACTTGCATATAAAACACAATGCTTTTACCATTTTTTTTTTTTTTTTTTTTTTTTTTTTTTTTTTTTTATTTTTTTTTTTTTTTTTTTTAATAAAAAAAAAAAAAAAAAATTGGCAAAGAGTAAAAAAAAAAAAAAAAAAAAAAAAAAAATCTTTCAGGCCTAAGTTACTGGGTTGTTGGCTTGTTCACTTGCTTGTGCATGAACTGATACTATCCTGTACTACAGTAGCATTTCTTGTTTTAGAGCCAACAAACCAAATGCCGAAATGGCATGATTTCAGTTTTCATATATTTGTAGTATTAAGGTGCCCTAAGTCTTTTTCACAGCTTGGTCTAGATTACTGTACTAAACAAAAAAATACGATAACTGGTTTTGGTTGGGGTTTTTAATAATTCCTTTGCCTCATGGAACAAACCCCCGTTGTTCTAGGCACCTTGCAAATATACATGTTGTCTATGTCCAGAGATTGTACCAGAGACTGTTACAGAATTAACAAGCTTAAGACTCCAAACCAGCCACCTGACAGGCTGAGTTTTTGAGCTCAACTATAATTTCTTGGTTAGATGCTGGACTACAGAAGGGGTGCTGATCTGGAAGCTAGACAGATGCATTAATACTCCCTGCCTGAAGTAACTCTATGTAGATGCATAAGTTTACTGTCATTGACAAGAGCAGTGATTAGTTGCACAACTAAAAGGAAACACATACAAAGCTTGAAAGCTAAGTCCAGAGTGCTTGTAAATGTAAGTAATACATGAGCTTCAAGCTTAAGTAAAATTCTTGAAATAAAAAAGGTGTGTGAGACAAATTTAATTACTTGAAAAACCCTTTTATCTGCATCACAGAAATACAGTAGAAGATATGACAGTGGAAGGTTTAACAAGAGATTCTCAAGTACTAGGCTACCCTATCAGTCATTGTGCTCTGTGCAAAACCAAAACATGTTCATCTTGCATTTTACTGAATAGATCTGTTGTTGTGTATACCATACTATATTAAAGATTTTGTCACTTGACACATGGGACATCAGAAAACCCACAGAATAGTGTGCACCAGAGACAACATACATCTGAATTCCATGTTGACTTATGTGGAGAACTCTTCCATGTTGTTATTTTTTTAATGTCAACAAAACCAAAGTTTGTGCTCTCCTGGAAATGCACCTTTGTTACAGGATCCTTAAAGCTATCACACATGATTATGGGCTGGTTTTATTTTTCACTTTGCTGATTGATCTAGAATACTACCGGCACTTATTAATATTGTTTGCACAAGAAGAAGATTCTTGTTTAGGTAAACTTAATCGCATGGGTAATTGGTAACAATTCTCAGACTGTGGGGTAGCAGGGGACTGACCCTGAAATGGGATTAGCCATCTTTTTCTCTTATCTCACAGAATGAGTTTAGTGTATCTTAATCTTTCTTTGGCTGAAGCTAAGGCTTATTTTGTATGTGCTAATTTTCTTTCTGAACTCATATTCAGGTAGTACAAGGGATCTTACTCCAGTTTGAAAGTTACCTTCTCTTTCCAGCATTTGATGAAAACAAGGGGATTGTTGCTGTGAAGGCCTAATGCTGTGTATTTAGGTTCTAACTTATATTTCAATAACTCCGTATGCACAAAGCACTAAACTGTCCTTTTTTTGGTTTTTTTTTTTTGGTTGGTGGTGTTTTTTTTTTTTTTNTTTTTTTTTTTTTTTTATGATCATGGTACAGAAGTAGGCTGTTGGTAGCAGAATTGCTTTTTTAGCAATTTTTTTTCCACTGAAGTGGAAATTGAGTTCTAAATATCACTAACATAAATAGTGAAGATTACCTTAACATGTGGAAAAACATCTAGAGATGGCATCTTTGCAGCTGTCCTTGCAGGACCGTATCTCTCATGAAGACAAGAGGGAGTCTGGAGCACAGAAAAGAAGTAAGCTCTTTCAGAAGACCTTTGTGGAAGAGGTGCTTTGGTTTCAGATACTGGAAGAGGTGGAGACTCTTTAACAACTTGATATCCCAGCTTAGAGATTGCAAGATGCAGAACCCTGTCTGAATTGCTCTTAAGACTGAAAATGAAGTGTTTATGTTGAAGTGTTTGTTGTTTTAATCCAACCAGTTAGCAGGTAGAAGATTACTCTGAATACTGAGGCTGTGTGTTTCAGAACAATTTGTGGCTACGTTGTTCCAAGCAAGGAACTGCTGCAAACCTCTAGGTTTGTGCTGATCATCATATGCTAGCTCCTCGGCCTTTTTTCTGGTGATTTAATTCTGAAAGACATAGTTGAGTATTTGGCAAGTATATGAGCCTCTTACCTGAAAGGAAAAAAAGTAACCAAAAATGGGTCAATGAAATAGATTTTTGAGGAGGGAGGGGAATTTGGTTATAGGACAGAATGACTTTGCCTTGATCTGGAAAAGGGATGAGCTTTGCCTGGTAGGCTATAGGAGAGGTGTTTTGAGAGTATGCAAAATAGCTTCTTATTAGCATTTGTTTCTTGACTTGAATGGGTCAAGAGTCAGTTCATGGATAAGGACACACCTGCTTGCCTTGAAAAGCTCACAGACACAAATAACAGCTCGGCATTTTGGTGAAGGGGAGGACACTGAGAAATTCTCAGAGATGAGAACAAAGAATTCTTTTTACAAGCCTAGACAACAGTAAGAGCCTATTGAAGCCTGCAATGAAGTGGATTTTTAAAAGGAAGGAAAGAAACCCTTCAGTTTGGGAAGGATTCAAGAGATGGTATAAGTAACTACAGTAGCACTTAGGCAGGTCCATTCCAAGGACCCCACACTGTATTGATTTGACTGTGGATTTTTCTTAAACTCCCTCAGTTGCATCACGTTTGGCCTGAAATTTCAGATCTGTTTTTCTGCAGGCTAAACACCTGACTTTGGGCTAAGCTATAATTTTATATGAAATATATATATGTGCTGACTACTGCTCTTCCAGTGGCTGTTTTAAAAGGAAACAAACCAGGGAAGTTGCTTAAAGAACTGTACACTTCCACCCTTGTGAAAGACTAAGTTGTAGATTTTGAGCAGACAGGAGTGTCTGTCTGTTTGTAGTTCAGGCCTACCCATTTAAGCTGTTATGTGGGAGAAGCCTATCCCTGTCTTACTGTTCCCTTGACTTTTTTTTTTTTGAGGAGCCTCTGCATAGTATGTAGGACTTAATTTTGTGTCACACAGCTGACACCTGACCTGTACATTTCTGGGGAAACTTAGTTATTCAGTATGATTTTAGCACTGTACGGGTCAGGCACTTAAAATGCAGATGTTGCGGCATCTAATTGGAAGCACTTGAGATCTTTTGGTGGATTAAAGCTTTGAACATTAAAGACTCCAGTGCTTTGTCAATACTGTAGTGTTAGGCTGCAGTAGTTAGATGATGCTATCTGTTGTGCTTTTAGGTTCTTTTTAAGGTGAACCATAGGCATCTTTTTTCCAACTTTAGAGAGATTSTTTTGAAATTGTTATCTAGCAGAGCTTTTAATAATTCTGATCTCCGCAGATCAAGTTTTATTTTAACTATTAGATCATGGAACCGACTGCAATTTATTGCTGTCAAGATTTGCTTATTAAAACGTTCTGGGTTAGAGATTAAGCCATAAAGAGATTTGACTTTTCAGTGTTGTACATAACAAGTTGTTACTTGGTTCTAGCTATTTCTGCCGTGTAAGGGAGGGGGTTTCAGGAATGGCAGCGATGTGTCATAACGTTGCAGTCATGACCTGGCTGAATGGATCTGTGCTGATATGAGACAATTATCCCTATTTCAGATCGATGAGTTGTTGTGAACTAGAAATACTAGACTTCTAAAAACCAGGCACTGAAACTAATTTTTGTTACAGTACATCTTGAATGTGTTTGCCACTAGATGAGCAGATCTTAGGAAAGACAGTAACTGCTAACTGCCTTTTTAAAAGGGAGTTTTGTTGGAAAGGGTGTGGCCCTTTTTCCTCCCCTCCCTTTTCTTCCCTCTTTTCTCTTCTGTCTGCTGTCACCAGTCTAGCGAACTTGAGAATGTTTAAACTTTATTTGTAAATAGCTTCATTTTGCAGATTGTGAGAACAGGTCCTAGGGTTCCTCTGCAACGTGTAGGTTTCCCTGGGAACACTGTCAAATCAGATGTTCCGATCGGGGCTTCAGAAAATAAGGGGATGATTTGGAGGAAGAGAAGGGGAAAGAACACAGAGATATAAGAGAGAATACTTAAATATCTCATTCTGAAAATGATGTGTGTTGTATTCTTGCATGTCAGGGTATGTATTTATCTTTCTATTTTCAGGGACTTTTTATTATCTTACATATTTTTCTGAATTTAAATGTTCTAATAATTTATGCTTGCTCAGAGATTCCAACTAAGATTTTCACATGCAGCTCTGTGGGTAAATAATGTGAAGGTTTTATTTTAGAATTGTTAATAATTTAATAGCCAGTATTAACATGTGCACTGCCATACTTTGCTACCTTTACTTTGTTTTATATTTTTGCCATTGAAATACCCAGCCATTTCAGTAGGTAGAGAAATGCGAAAAAACTTTTTAGCTTCAAAGTGCCGTGCTAGGCACCCTTGATACATGGTAATAGCACAAGCATGGCATTTGAAAGTTCCAGGAATATATGTAGGTTAAAAATGTAAATCTGAGAGGAGGATGGGTTTCCTTTTGCTTTCAGGTAAGTCACAGATACCATTTTGAACGCTGAAATCTTCAATATCTTTAGTATGGTTATTGCTAAAAAAGAAATGTTAATTATCTCGGTTTATGTGTTCATGGAAGAATGTCAGAGCATGTCAGAGTGCTGAACATGTGAAAATATTCAGTCTTAAAAGCTGATGGAAAGATTCTTGGGTTAGTCTCCTGCTGGAAGTGGCCTTCTGAGGGATTGAGAGTTATTCATTTGATCTTTCTTAGATGTTTCTGCTGTTGGCATCAGGCTTGCAGTTGCGCTTGTCAAAATGCACAGATAATATCTTGAAGCTATGAAGACAGTTACAGCTGTCTGGTGAAAGTGGAAAAGGTTTCCATATTGTCTTGACGTCGCTTTCCAGTACGTCTCCAGAACCGAGTGGGCATCCACCAGTGTTTCTCAGGTTTCGATTAGCAGAGCATCCCTAACACTGGGTTAACAGGGTTTCCCACCTTGCAGCATTAGGGGCACTGCCACATGTGCCATAGCTAGAGTTACAGAGCATCCAGCAACATTGTCTGATAATCTTGCTCACTGCATGATTCCAGGTTAACAGTCTTGCTTCTTAAAGTAAAGAAAACAAGATTATTTAGACCGTGGTCTGCAAGAAAAATTCACCAGACTTTGCTCCCTTTTCCTCGAAGGGATGAGCAGACAGGAGATCCTGGCCTGTGAGAATTAGCAGCTTGTACACTCATCCTGGGCTCCCTGACAGCCTTGGGTATGCTTTCCGCAGATTGACTGACTGCATGTCCGTCAGGCACCTAAGGCTTGCCCGTGTTCTGAGGAGAAGATGGGAGAAGGGACAGGTGTTTCAGTGTCTGGCCTTTAGTTGCCTCTATAAGAGGCTATATGGTCTTAGCCAGCTGGAAGATTGGGAATCCCTGTCTTACAGACAACAAAGGTTGGTGTAGGGGAAATCTTTCTGTTAACTAAATGTCGTGGTTTAACCCCAGCCAGCAACTAAGCACCACGCAGCCGCTCGCTCACTCCCCCCCCAGCTGGGTTGGGGGAGAGAATCGGAAGGGTAAAAGTGAGAAAACTCATGGGTTGAGATAAAGACAGTTTAATAGGTAAAGCAAAAGCCGCGCACGCAAGCAAAGCAAAACAAGGAATTCCTTCCCTACTTCCCATCGGCAGGCAGGTGTTCGGCCATCTCCAGGAAAGCAGGGCTCCATCACGCGTAACGGTTACTTGGGAAGACAAACGCCATCACTCCAAACGTCCCCCCCTTCCTTCTTCTTCCCCCAGCTTTATATACTGAGCATGACGTCACATGGTATGGAATACCCCATTGGCCAGTTGGGTTAGCTGTCCTGGCTATGCTCCCTCCCAGCTTCTTGTGCACCTGGCAGAGCATGGGAAGCTGAAGTGTCCTTGACTAGTAGACTACTTAACACACTGATGTTTTTAGTTGTTGCTATCAACATTCTTCTCATACTAAATCCAAAACATAGCACTATACCAACTACTAGGAAAAAAAAATTAACTCTATCCCAGCTGAAACCAGGACACTAAATAATTTTTTTTTTTCTGTATTTCTCCCTTTTTCTGTAAATAAAGTTAGAATCGAGTTAAAACCCCTGCTTACCTCTTTAAACACTAGGTATCTGTAGAAGAAAAGTCCTGTAAATAAGCAGAAGTATTAGTTGTAGGCGGTATAGGTTTATTTAGCAAAACCAAAAATGCAGTGGTGTAGACAATGGAACTGCATTATTTCTTTTGACCTTAAGTGCATGTAGACATAATTCTGTGTAATACAGATTTTGTAATCAGTTTGCAAACCCACTAATAGAATTCATGTGGGAAGCAGTAAGGTTGCTTAATGAAAAATATCAAAATCTCATGGTTGATATGCTGCTACCCTCAACAGTGCACTACATTAGCAAATGAATAAAATACCCATAATTGAAGTTTAATATCTTGTGTTCTTTTCTGTGAGTGCATTTAAAAACAAATTTTATTTTCTCCCATCATACTTTGACTGGGTACTAAAAACATCACTCTTTAATGACCCATTTGTCTATGCTTGTATTTGCTGAGCTCTTAAAAACTGTAATAAACCCACCATTTTAGAATTATGTATCAGTGTCCAATTGACTTTTAGTTTTAGTGTTGACCGTTGGAAAATTAAATCTCTTCGGAAAAAAATATCCAGCTTTGCCTGTGAGATTCAAACTGGGTTCCTTTCCTGGTATTTAGCAGTAAGAGATTCTGTAGGTCATCTTATGGTTATCGTGACCGTGCACGGTTTTATAACATTTTGATTATCTGTTTTTTCTTGGGAAACATGGAGGAGATTACTGTTTTATTGCTGGTCAGAAGTGGATAATAGAAGTTTTTTTCCTTCTCTGACAAATGGTTTTATTCTCCACTTACAATCATTGTGGCATATGTATGCTTTTTTCTCTTAATAATTATACTCAGCTTCAATCTTTGCTTGATTTTGTGTTCTTGCTCAGCAAGATAGTAAGTGGCTCCCTGCCTCTTTGATAGTTGGTAACTTCAAAATGGGTCCTCAGGAGCTGGTTGGAAAGCAAATTTTTGTGTATTGTACATTCTTATTAAAATCTTCCGCTGATACAGTTTCTTTATTCATTCTTCAGTAGTTTAACATTCTCTATAGCTATTTCCATGTTGTTGAACAGTGCTCTCTCAACATAGATATCATAAAATGACCAAATGATCCTAAGTCGAATGAGAATTGAATGAATGTGCATGGGGAAGGAGATGGAGTTATTCCAGAGTACATCAGATTCTCCTCTGGTTTTAATTCCTGTGTTCAGCAGTTCTGAACTGTGTTAATCTAAGGAGCAGTACCACTTTGGAATTTTAGAAATTCAGCTGGAAAGGTACACAAAGACCATTTGATAGGGCATTGCTGCACTAGTTTTTCCTTTACAGCAGAAGAGAAATTAAGTTAAAGTTAAATAAAAGTAACGTAGTACTACTTAGTCCTATTTACATGCCTGTAAATCATTCCACAATCATTCCACAGGTTGTTCTGCAGGAATCTTCTGGGCTACCAATTACTCAAGGATCATAGAGCGTAAATATTCTCATGCAGTGTATAAATGCATAGCTAGATTTTTTTTTTTTTATGTCAGTGTGTTCCATTTTGAGAACTATGGAAGTCACTATTGCATCCACTGTACAAAAGAATTTCTTGTAACTGACGACTGCTGAAACTAACTTACCTAAATGAGAGATGCCTCTGATCACAGCTGTTCGGAAAGTCACCAGGCAGTGAATGTAAGTTTAAAACCAAACACCAGAAGGTGTATAAATACTGTACTTAGCTCAGCTCTGCTTGTTTTGGGTGTACACACAGCTGGTGTAATTCTCTGATCAGAACTCAAAGCAGGCAACCCATTGACCCTCTTTGTGGTGTACAAATTCTGGGCTTTCCTATTAAAAAAAACCCACTATACCCATTTTCATCTTCTACATGTAAAAGATTGAAGCGCATCTAAAGTCTGCCTGGCACAGGGAGACAATTTTCAGACTATGAAATTCTGCAGCTGATGTTTCAAACTATGAATTTGCAAGAATATGTCCTCAAACAGCTCTGTTGAAGTCTCGCAGCCTCATAATATGCATTTCCTGCCTGAATGTCATCAGAATGCTTTTATCTTGGTTCCAGCATCACCTTGCCATGGGGTGAATCATAATAGCTTATGGTGAAACTTGAGGCCAGTTCCCAAGAGAACAGCTACTACTATTTCTAGCATGATACTTGTTGTACATCTAATATCCTAATTCACTAATGGGTTTCATTGCAATTCTGTTACAGAATTCTTTTGGGTATAGTTTGTGATTAAAGAATGTATATTAATTGCAAAATTTACACTTAAATAATACAAAATTTAGATATCTATGTTATTTTCTAAGCATTCAACTTATATGATACCTTTTGAAGAACTGCTCCCTTCACAGGAAAATCAGCAATATATTTAAACACAGAGGTAGCTGTTACGCTAGTTTCAGGCAACAGTTTTGAACTTGACACTCAGTTGTATGTGAAATCATTTGTTTGTTCATCAATGCACTCAATAGTAAAAAATAATTTGCAAACTTTTTTTCTTGTTTTCATTAAATTTTAGCCTGTTATTCAATTTAAAATAAACTTAAAAAATAATTATTGTCTAGGTCAAGAAGTGGTGTTCAAGTGCCTTGGAGAAGGAATTCTTGAAAAGGCCTTTCAGGGATATAACGCTTGTATTTTTGCCTATGGACAGACAGGTGAGTCTCCTGTGCTAAAGGGGAAGAACGCTTTTTGTGCACATGGGAAGTGGGAAGAACAAAACATAAATATTAATCCAGATAACATTTAAAAAATGTATTTTGAAATATCATAATGTTAAATGTCAAACATTTAGCACAGCCAGTGACAATGTAAAGTTCTTAAAGCAGCTCTGTAACTATGTTCCTAGTTACTACCTGCTGGGGCCACTTTCAGAGCCTGAAAGGAGTAGTTTATACTGAAGGCTCATTCAGTCTTTTCTGTTTGAGTCTGTTCAGAGGGGTCCCAAGTAACGGCCCTGCTGAAAGAAACCTTTAAGATAATGTCTCTTTTTGTTTACCTGTACCCTGTAGTCCAAAGAGCAATCTATCTTGTCTGGAATAGCATGTCATGTTGTTCTGATACGTGCTTCTGGAGGAATAAAAAGAGAATTAAAACATGTGCTTCATGAATGAATAAGTAGCTCAGAAACTACATTCTAAAGCATTTTCTTCTCCTTTTTTCCTTTAGGTTCAGGAAAATCCTTTTCAATGATGGGCAATGCAGAGCAGCTGGGTCTGATCCCACGGCTCTGTTGTGCTTTATTTCAGAGAATCTCTGTGGAAGAAAATGAATCTCATACTTTTAAAGTCGAAGTGTCCTATATGGAAATCTACAATGAGAAAGTCAGAGATCTGCTTGACCCAAAAGGGTGAGTAGCTTCACTCTCCCCCACAGCCTTCCTTATTTTTGTCTGAAACTATAAAAGTAGAAATCACTTTTGGAAGTCCTTGAGAAGGTTTTTTCAGAATATATGTTTATATGACTTCTTTAGAAAGGATTAGATAGCAAACACCAGAAAGAAGAGAATATCCATGTAAAGCTTGTATGTTAAGTAGTAACTGGCATGGATCGATTGAAATATCAGGATACCATCATAATGATGCAAACAAATACTGTATGAAGTAGTTTACCACCAGAAAGCAAGACTATGTACAAGTAAATTCTGGGGTATTTTTGCCGTATGATCCAGACCGTATTCAGGTAAGAATTTTCATCAACTAGAATGAGTTTGAAGCTTATTTACAACTTGGTTCTCCTGGTTTAGATGTTGAACTCTTTGAATGTGGAAGGGTAAAACCTCAGAATATAGTCATGGCACTCTTTCTTCCATTTTGCCTACACAAAAATACTGGTTAGGCTCTCAGGCTTGGAGATGTCTAGGCAAGAGGTAGTTTGATAGGTTTATTTCAGCTCAGCATTGATATGTGTGGTATATATTTTGATTCTTGAACATAATTGCACTAGGTGAAGGAGTATGGAAGTTAGTTAAAACGGTAGATTTGAGACTGACTTGATGTATGTTGATAAAGTGTGGAAAATGCAAGAAGAATTGAAGCTTTAGCAAATTGCTGGGGGGAGGGGGGAGGATTTTTGGTTTCCTTTTTTGTCAGCATTCTTTCTGGCAAATAAGGCATTTCACGTCTTGTTCCAGCTGCAAATACTGCGGTGGGAGGATGCATTAAAAATAATTCATGTATATAGTTTAAAACCGTTTTGAGTCTTTATTGTTAATTTGAGTTAAAAACAATTCTGGAAGACTTTTTTCCTCCTGTTACAATTAAAAGACGTAAATTGACTTCTGCTATATAGAAGATTCTCATTATTTCATACTATAATGTTTGTTTTTCAATAAAGTTCACACTAGTGGATTGTGCATGAAGTCTACTTTATTCCATAGGAGTCGGCAGTCCCTTAAGGTTCGCGAGCACAAAGTGTTGGGACCGTATGTAGATGGCCTGTCTCAGCTGGCTGTTACAAACTTCGAGGTAAATCTAAACCAATGACAAAGTTTCTAAATAACAACTATGTACATAAGCAATAGAAATCTTATAAGAGATAAACTAGTGTCTATCCAAACATTTTGGTTCTTGAGTGTTTATGGTCTCGCAATGGCAATCACAAAGATCTTCTCTAATGCTTCAGGAGTATTTATTTCATGTAAAAGCATTGGATTTGCCTTTATGTTGGTTAAAAATATAATAGTGGTATCTCTTTATTTTGCAGTTTTCAATGCATATAGTATACACCAAGAACACAATGTTTCCTTGACACAGGAAATATGAGGCTTCCAAAATAAGAATATTAGTCTTCCAGCATGAATTCCTTTGATTTTGTTGTTGAATACGACCTCTTATTTTACACAGGTATATTGCATGAGGAGCTACAACATGGCTCATATAATTCATAATTTAAATCATGACAGCATCTGAGCCCACTTGAGTTACCAAAACATATTCAAATAAATCAGTATTGTAGAAGCCAATGAACTACTATAGCTACAATGGAAATAATTAAAGCAGTGCAGTTGTGTGAATTGCATAGGTCTTTCTTTTTATGAGGACACGGATTTGAAAATGTTGGTTTTTAAAAAATGTTCATTCTTTGTGTAGTATGTGGGAACCATTTTGCTTTTTTTTATGGGGATTTTTATTTTTCTGAGGCATCTGTGCATATTATAGAGTTACAAAAACTGCTTTTGCAGCTTTTGTGGTGAATTGCATACTTTGAAAGCACACCTTCTTTGTTCAAATTCTAGGAAATTTTGTTCATACCTAGTTTTTGGCTGATGACTTTTATGAAACTTGTCTTGGAAGACTCAGCAAGCACATATATGAGACTCGGCATAGTCGTCTCTGTTTTTACATATGTGGGAAGGTACAGGCTCCAAGTGAGGTAACCCTTTGAGCCAATTAAGTGAAGATAGTATTAGTGCAATTCATTAAAAAGATCCATTGTGTTCACTTGTGTAAGTAGGTCTGTGCTGGCCTGATTACTGGCATTAAACAGTATGATTTGTAATGTGGATTTTGCCAACGTATTTCAGCAGCAGATGAAGAGAAGGTGCACTGAGTGTAGTTGCTGGGCTTTTAAGCGCAGCACTTAAAACAGGGATGTGATTTAATGTCGTTCTGTGGAATTACATACTTTCTGTACCAATACATCTCAAAATGTGCAAAGAATTTTCTCATTACTTCTACGTTCCCTTCTTCCTCTCTCCTACATGTACACACCCTTCCATCTAGATGGGGATTTTGTTCAGCAAGCACAATACTTGCTTTTATCCTAGCATCATTTTTCACTCTTCTTGCTCTAGGATATTGAGTCACTGATGTCGGAGGGAAACAAATCACGAACAGTTGCTGCAACCAACATGAATGAAGAAAGCAGCCGCTCTCATGCTGTATTCAATATTATAGTGACTCAGACACTTTATGACCTGCATTCTGGTGTATGTATTTCTGTTGATTAATTTATGAAGTTGTGGTGAATTATTCTTCCCTCCTCTTCCACATACATTGTCTGTTTAGCTGTGCTTCTGCCTTTAATGCCAGGGGGTCCAGTAATCAAAGTAATATTGGCAAGACCATAAGATTGGGAGAACCATGGAAGAGTGAGGAAGCACACCAGATAAAGCAAACAGTTGAATCACTTTTTAAGATTATATTGCCACCATGAAACCTGTCTTAGGTCTTAACTGTTGCTGAAGTTGATGTGTTTTAATGGCCTACTCTGCCAGTAAGGTTATTGATGTTACCACACAGCTGATTCTGGTTCATTAGTGCTTCAGCCCTTTACTATAAAATATATGAGCAACTCTCAAAGAGCTATAAAAACTCTGACAATTCCTTTTTCTCTCATATCTTGAATTTGGTACTTTAACCCACATTATTATGAAGAACAGTGTTTCATGGCGCCAGTGTGAGACATGTTAGCACTTTGTGCCAGTGTTTCTTAGCTGTTGTTCTCCCATGTCCCATCTGTGCAGAATTCTGGAGAGAAGGTCAGCAAAGTCAGCCTGGTGGATTTGGCTGGGAGCGAGAGAGTGTCCAAAACGGGAGCTGCAGGAGAACGTCTGAAGGAAGGCAGCAACATAAACAAGTAAGACATTGGCATACGCAGGTTGCAAAGCTTAACCTTGTAAGAATGGCTGTTGTTTCCTTGGCCTCATTTCTTGGTGTGCTTGTCACAAGTCAGTTCAAATGATAGACCTCGTCGGAAGCAGTTCGATACAGCTCTTTCAGCTGCTCTGTGCTAAACACCATGTGTTTCTTTACATTGGCGTAGGGACCCTGATTCATACTTGACTCAGATGAGGGCTATATGAATTTTATCTGGAAAAAGTGACAGCAGCGCTCTTTAATTAAGCATATACCTTTTGTGATTCATTTATACACCCTGTCCCCAGGCTCATGTGTTTGTCTCATCATCTGCTCAAGGAAGAATGCAAAGTTGCAGAGTTGAATGGCTTTGTTCCAACGTGTATTAAAATATGTAAGAGTATAATTCACAGTTTAAGAAAACCAGATCAGAATGAAGCTGTGTTAGTTTAGCATTGCCTTGGGCATTTGTACTCAAGCAATGACAAGTTTGAAGGTACTTTTTTTACCGTAATTACTGTGTTATTGCCCAAAAGCAAGAATTTAGCACACTATTACCGCTGTCTTAAATATACTAATTTTCCTGGGAAAGAAAGAATTTAACTGTTACATTAAAAGCTACTGCTTTTTCAATTTAATTTTAAAATGTTACAAAATGTTTTGGTATTTTAAGTTAACAATGACAGTACAAAGTGTGTTTGAACAGCATTCATGCTTAAAATGATTTTAAATTACCTTTTTTTAGAGTTTGAACATGTTTGCTCTTTCTAGCTTAATTTCTAATCTACTTTGTGTTTAATGCATCATATTGGTAGCCATGCTGGCGTAGTCCTTGTGAAACAAAATGATGTGGCTCTGTTTGCCTAATGGCAGGTATTGTACCTTTACCCCACAGGTTACCAGTTAAATTCAGATTGGTTTTACTAGAAACTGTATTTGTGTTTTGCATAAACAAAGGTGAGATTAAATGTTTCTTTCTGATTCTTGGGGAAGAATTCAAATGCCAACTCTCCCAACAGCTATTAACAAATTGCAAGTGTAGCTGTAGATAACAAAGACTTCCTTTTTTTCCCTATCAGGATGTTTACTCAGTGTTAAACTTTTAGGGCATTGATGTGGTAAGGGAAGGTTGTTTTGCCCGTGCTGAACCTCTTTGGCAATACAGGACTTAAAAAGCAAGCACCAAACTTTTCTGTAAAAGATATTTTAAAAACAAAAGGGGACAGCTCTACATTTTCCCATCAATTAAATTTTTATATGGTATAAATCTGTATTACTTAGTCCATTTATTAAGCATTCTCTATTTGCAATCTCTTTTGGAACTGGTAGGCAAGAGAATTCTTGGTGCTGTGCTTGGTGTCTTCTGTTAGACTTTTGCTGTTATTTGGAGCTTTAATGAAGTCTGACTTCTACTGGAAGCCTCAAAATGGGTACACGTTTTAGTAGACTAGTTCTTCAGAGAACATTGTGTGTGATCTTCTTTTGGGTGTGATGCACCTTGCTTATTAGGGAAAGGCAATAATCTTTTCTGGAGTAATACAGAATACTTAAACCATATACCTTACTATGTTGGCTCCTTTTTTAATTATTTTTTTATTCTTTTATAAAAAAGCAGTAACTTACATTGGTACCATGCGCTATGTTTAATGAGATCAAAAATGGAGCTGCTGGAATTACCTGGCAGATAAGTTTGCTGCTTGTGCTGTGTTTTATTGCCTTGAAGAAGAATGTGGAAATAACACACCTGTTTATGTATTTACAAGACAAGGAAAACGTACACTCAGCTGTGAGCTCTGCATACCAAAACTGCGTAGTGTGACATTCAGCCAGTCTCCGCAGGTTTCTCTGCTCTTTGTTTTCTGCGTGAAACGTGGCTAGGGCTCTGGCAGCTGCCGCTTCCGTCCCACAACTCATCCTGTTGTAAACACTCTTTCCTATCTTGGGACAGCATGTTGCAGAGGAGAGGCGATGGATCGCTCTCCCACTTACTGAAACAACAGAGTTGTGTGATTTTGTTAACATCTTCATAAAGTTGTATAAAGATTACTTCTGGTTTTTCTCAGAGCTGATGCAGGTGAAGGTGCTGGGTGTCTGCTCTTTATTATCGAGGGATATCGAGGGATTTTGGGGGGACTTGCCATGCCTCATAGGAAAGCTGGATGTGCTTGTTCCTCCCGAGGATGTGCTAGTTCCCATACTGAGTGTAGAAATGCAGGTGCTTAACAAGTCTTTGTGGTGTAGTCAAAGAATTTCTAGAATACAATAGCAGGAGGAAGCAGAATAAACAAGCTGTCAATTAGTGGCTAAGAAAAATACGTTCTGTGAGCAGCCTGCAATTCTAACTCTGATTAGTAAAATCATAGCTGTTGTCATTTTAACTTGAGAATGCAAAAAGAAGCCTTTAAAATGTAAGGGGGGGGGGGGGGGGGGGGGGGGGGGGGGAGGAATGGGTTGGGACAGGTCTGGCTCCAAGCTGATTTCAGGGAGGTTTTTTGTATTTGGAGTTAACAGGAAGATGGATTCTGCGCATCGAAGAATTTGGTTGTAAATTGTACAGAAGTTTGAATGGATGTCATTTAGGGACAGAGTTGTTCCCTGCGGTGAGGAAGCACCACTTGCCTTCAAGTGCTGCTGACTCAGGCCCGTGGTGGGAGCGTGTGAGCTTCCCGCTGCAACTAGCAAGGGCAGCCTGGTCGTGCCTGAGGAATAGGGACAAGGAGAACAGAAAGTGTGCAGAAATGGCACTTTCCCATGCTCTTGCACCACGTAAGTTCACTCTGCTGCTTCTGAACTGCCTCAGTCTGCCGTGCGCTATGGGCTCAGGCCTTCTGGTTGATTCATTATATAAGTAGTGTGAGATAGGATCAAAGTAATGACGGATCTCTGATGCATCATTTAGCATGAAGCAAAGCAGCCGATGATGAGTCCTGTAATTACTTTGTTGGGCAGCCATTTCTTTTACTGCTTTCCTTAAAGACTTTAAACAGCTTTGTATTATGAAATCTCAAGCAGAATACATAAATGACTCCAGTTTGGCTTTTATTGCAGATGTTAACAGTCTTAAAATAAAATCAGTATTTATAAGGAGCAGAAATACTATCACGTCTTTTAATCCTGTGTTAATAAACTGTATCTTATAACTTCCTGTTTATAAAAATGCAGTGCCCATAACTCAAATTGGTGTTGCAGCCTGTTGTGAAATAGTTGTCAGTGACAGGCCTTTTTGAATCCCTGTTCTTCCTATCTCCCTTCTGACTGTCCTTTTCTTCCCCCTCCCTCAGTTTTTGGCTTTGGTTTTCACGTTTCCTGTCATTTAAAGAGGGAAAGAGGAATCGGAGGAAAATAGGCCAGGGTGATTTTTTGACTTTATGTTTCTTGAAGGTGGACTCTGTTGGGAGTATGCTGGTGGTGCTTTTCAGTTGTGCTGTAGGAGGTTGCTATGGAGCAGCATACAGCATCCTACTGTTTGTTCTCGCGTGTTTAGTACGCTGTCATCTCTGTCTGTGGAGACCAGAGATTGGAGGCAAGAACCAATTCTCCCTCCCCCACCCTCCCCCCACAAGCTTTCAGAGGTTGTTAGGCTTTTGTTTAGGTCACAAACTAAAACCAGCTGTCCTTTTTGCTGTGAATTTTTCAGAGGTGAATTGGAAAGTTATCCTATAGACAAATTTACGAAATAGAGTGCTCTCTTGGGAGATTAGATTGCCTAGCCTCTCCTTAAATTTCTTTTTCTTTTAATTTTGCTTTCAGGTCTGTGCGGTATCTTCATACCACTTTGTGCTGTATGCAATATGGGACATCTTTTGTGACATGTGTAATGGTTCTTGTTACCTTACCCTCAGATGTCTTCCTTGAAATATTCTTCTGCAACATTTTTGTCATTTTCTAAATTTATTTCTGAACCGCTGGTAGTTTCAAGCAGCACTAAGGTTCTGTTACAGATATCGTGCAAACACTGCCTATCAACTGAAATAGTACTACTACTTTGAAAAGAAAACTCAAAAGGATGAAGTGGAACAGTACAATTGAAGATTTATTTGACTATCTAATTGCAACGCTGCTGAAGTTTTCCTTGGTAGTTATAAAGAGTAGCTGGATAATTGGGCATAAGTATGACAGACCAGTATGCTCTTGGGCTTCAGCACTGTCTGTTTTAAAACCCTTTAGGCATCTGTTTAATGTTCTCAGGCTCCTGAACCAGCTCATTATCTTAAACATACTCACCCCAAGAGCCCTGATGTCACTTAAAATTTACACAGGGTTGTATAACAATTGGATAATGTAATGCACATATGCTTTGCACAGATCACCAATACAGTTACTCCTGTTGGTAGAAGTGGTACATGTACCAAAATGAATGAGTTATCTGTATTTTCTTCACGATTCTAGAGTGGTGTTTGGGATGTGGTTGTCTGCTAAGCAATTTGGGGGCTTTTCTCTTTCATGCTTGTGCAACATTTTTGTAACTGGGAGATTCTTTGGTCTACTCCCCCCACAAGAAGCTAGTGAGGCTCCACCTCAATGATAAGTCAATCCATTTGTCAAGGGACCTCCTAATCAGTCTCTTCTGATGATCCGTCTTCCATTGTCATGTGATGGCTGATTAGTTACTGGTTCACCAGGCAGACTGGTTCTCCGGGGCCATAGCTGGCTTTGTCTTGAGGATGGCTTCTTATGGCTAAAGAATTGTTCAGTTTTAGTCTGTTGTTGAGCCAGTGCTCTTAAAACATTGTTTCTAGAGGCAGGGGATTCTTGCTGTGCTTCCAACACTGACTCGTAACAGTGTCATGAGGCAGTGTCCAAGATAGAAAGGTTTTTAGTCTCTGTGAAAAGGTAAATGTCTAATCAAAGGCAGTGATTCTCCATGTACTGAAGCAGTCTGCTTTGCACTTTTCAAACTACTTAAAATACCCAAATATTTCAACTTAGTCTTCCTGCAACTTGGTCTTAGTAACAGATCAGATGAAACACTGTAGACATCCATTTTTTTCTTCCAAATATGTAACTTCAATAAATACATTGCCCTGTTTGGAGCAGGGCAATGGGCTAGCTGATCTCCTGTGGTAATTGCCAACTTAAATTATTCTGATATTTTAAAAATTGGATGTGAAGTTCTGCAGAGCATAAATTAAACTCTTTAGCAAATCCCCTTTTCTGTGTTTTATTAAATCTACATTTGGAATATGTGTTAAAGCTGTTCTACTGTGTTGCATTTATAGATCACTTTCAACGCTGGGCTTGGTTATATCATCACTTGCTGACCAAGCAGCAGGGAAGGGGAAAAACAAGTTTGTGCCTTACAGAGACTCTGTACTCACTTGGCTTCTCAAGGTAATTAATATTTTCCATTCATCCTGTTCACAAGATGTCAGCTTAATAGTTTGTAGGATCATTGTAGCATGCCTCTGTGTACACGGACTTCTTATCTTTTCTTTAAAAGAAATGAGCTAAGGAGCTCTCATAGCTATAAGTTGTTCCAAGTAATATGGACAGCTAAGTGTAGCTTGTGCTAATTCTATGTAAAGTCCTATTTGGCTATTTTCAGTTATAGTGGAATCAAAGCTGGCGGAGGTGGCTGGAAGTGTTCATGGATCATACTGGTTAGTTTACATCCAGAGTACCTTTCAGTGTCTAAATAGTAAGCTTTGTATTTTAAGTATCTTTGTAAAGACATTGTATAGTCTCAGAACAATTTTTAACCCTCAAACTTTCTGTGGATGCACTCTACAGGACAACTTGGGAGGAAACAGCCAAACTGCCATGATAGCCACAATTAGTCCAGCAGCAGACAACTATGAAGAAACACTCTCTACTCTGAGATATGCAGACAGAGCCAAAAGGATAGTTAATCATGCTGTGGTGAATGAAGATCCAAATGCTAGGGTCATCAGAGAATTACGTGAAGAAGTTGAAAAACTGAAAGAACAGCTCTCACAAGCTGAGGTAACGTTATTCACAGTACAATGTAAACTGAGTTTCCCACGGAAATGTCAAACTCTGCTGGAAGACTAGCTTTCTTTTTAAGTCTTACAAAATGAGGAAAGGAGGACTCTTGTGCTTTTTTTTTTTTTTTTTTTTTTTTTTAATAATTAACCTTGTTTCCTGAAATAAATCCAACATAATGTTTGCTTATTTTTAATAACTTTTAAATGAGGACAACATTGTAGTGATGGTAAGCGTTGTCAGAATAGACTGTTCTTGAAGAACTTCATGTCAAGCAATAATTGATGCAGCACAGATAAGAGCTGGAGTACAACTTCATTCTGTAGACTTACTAGCAGAAGTTTTTTTTGCATTGGTGGACTATATAATTTTATGACGTCAAATGGAAAAGTGTGAAAAGCTGTAAATCTGGTATTGGACCACAAAATATGTGGGACGTTTCTCTCATTTGTGAAAATCTATAAAAAATTGTCAAAACTGCAACACTGAAACCATCAGCAATTTGCTTTACTGCCTTAACAGTTAACACTGTGAGATTGCTGCTTATCTTAGATTTATACTTCTAATTGGAGAATAAAGTATCAGGATATGATAGTTTACTTGGTGATAGCTGGAGAAATTAGGCACTGCACTGTAGGAAAATATTTTTGATCTTTTCAGGCAAGACACAAAATACTGGTGGAAAAAGAACAGAAGTGTGTCTGAAGGTAAATTTGTGTGGTGTTTAAACTTCATGTTCATGTAAGGAATAGTATTCCTTGTATGAACAGTTCCTTACAGGCTGAAATGGGAAAATCTGCTTTAAGAAAAAGGAGCCATTCACTTTTTTCATAAATAAAAATCTGTTCTCATCCCATATTTTAAATCAGAAAATATTATTGTAGCATGTTCTTAATTATGTTGGCAGACTGTGGCTGAACACAATCAGTAGGAAGGTGTCCAAAGCCTTACTAATTCTTTTAAAAAGTTTTTTCTCTTATACCTTCATGTTTAAAACTGTTATATAGAGTTATAGGCCAGCCTGTTGAACTGTTACTTGGCACTGCCCAGCTTTTGGGCACAAGCCCTTTGCTTTTGTTTCCTATTGTGAAATGAGAAGCCTGTGTTAGCTCCACAGCATGCCTTCCTTCGAAGGTAATCAACAGGGTCAGTCTGAAAGCTTTAATGCAACTCTAGGAACGCTTATGAAACCAAGATAGAATGGAAGGCTAAATATCGAGAGGAATTTGTATTTGAAATTACTGTTGGAAGAAGGACTTCGCAGTTGAACTTCAGATAGCTAAGACTTAAAGTTTTTAAATATTCGGATATTTTTATACAGACACTGAAGCTTGAGTGGCCGGACCCAGAGATTTTGTTGGTCCCGTTAGCCTCTAGAGCTATGTCAAACTTCAGCTATTTCAGATCTGGACTCATTAAAGGTTGATTCTGTCCTCTTCCTTTGCAAGTGACCTGTTTCTTCATCTTCTGCCATGGAAAACCTGGGGATATAGTTGAAATCTATATTTCTTTCATTTCATATTATGTTGCTGTGTTTAGTTTCCTTGCGCAAGCAGACGTTGCAGTGGGAAGAGCAGCTGAAGCTTTTTGCTAATTTCTGTCTTTTAGGCCATGAAGGCACCAGAACTGAAGGAAAAATTGGAAGAATCTGAAAAACTAATAAAAGAGCTAACAGTCACCTGGGAAGAAAAGCTAAGGAAAACAGAAGAAATTGCACAGGTATTTCATAAATTTTGAGGAGGAAAGGCCAGATACTCATATAGTGCAAGTCAGCTGAATTTCGTGAGCTTTAGTGGACTGTGCTGTCTTCCCCACCAGCTATTTAGAATTCGTCTGGATTTTTGTCTTTTCCCTTGGTTTCTGGTTTGTTGGTTGGTTGTCTTGGTTTTGTTTTTGTTTTTTTCTTTTTTTTTTTTTAGTCTAAATTTCATTAGAATAAATGTAGCTGTGTCATGATATCATTGATAAAAGCTAATATTTGATTTTAAAATAAAACATCAAAGTATGTTAGGGGAGCTCATTTATTTATAAGACCACAGTGGGATCTTGGATGTGTTTCCCTTGAAGTGACTGAGAAAATGAAGAATTACAAAAGGATCAGAATTTTGGGTGGTATTTGTTGCTTTTAATGACTTCTTAACCAGAGAAGGAAAATGTGTACATGTATTCACTATGTTTGTTCATTATTATTGTACTTAAAATAAGACTTCTGGGTTTCAGTGTACTTTTCCATCATTTCCACCATGTAGAATGGAGAATGAGTATTGTTGGTTTCCCTTTCTAGTCCTAATGTTCGAGAAGCATGCTTTGGTGCAACCACTGTTGAAATTAAAAAAAAAAAAAAAAAAAAAAAAAGGCAAGGGGAAAAAACAAACCAAACCCAACCAGCCAAACAAAAAACCCCAACCCCGAAACTGTAGCAAAGCAAAAGACATGTGTGATCAAGTAGATGCTTTAGCTGAATTAATAATACTGCAAAAGAATAAACCTAAACTGTGGCATGCTATTTTCTAAATTATCTATGACTAAGATTATCTTTGAAGTAATTGCAAGTGAGACTAGTTTTTAACTAACATAGAGGTTCAAAGGCACATTATGTTACTTAGGAGTATCTCTAATAAAATCARTAGGGCTGCTTAGGTAAGTAAGTGCTGCTTTGGGGAAACAGGTGTTTGAGGATTAGATCTAACTTTTTATTGTTGGTGTGTAAAAAATAAGTTCTATTAAACATGGTACTTGACCAATGTCTTAAGTTGTGTTTCTGGTAGCGATATACAGAATGCATGTTCAGCATGTGCATCTTCAGCTTCAGTTGCTCTGCTTTCATTTACTTGCCGTACTTGTCTCTACATATTGCAGCAGGCAAGATTAACCTATTTTTGTGCTTACAGGAGAGGCAAAGACAGCTAGAGAGCATGGGAATTTCCCTTGAGTCTTCAGGTATCAAGGTTGGGGACGACAAGTGTTACCTGGTGAACCTGAATGCAGACCCTGCTCTCAATGAGCTTTTGGTTTACTATTTAAAGGTAAGAATGTGAACAGGATGTTTACACAGAATGAAAGGACACTTGTTTATTGTTTTGCATTTCTGGCTCAATTTGTTGTTCGGAATGTATTTAGATTTTTAAGACTAGTTGCAGCAAAATAGGATAGGCCTCCTCCTACTGTTTAGGCTTTTGTTCTCCCTTTGTAGTTCAGCTTCATTGTTTTCCTAATTGATCTCCTGATTGCCAGCAGTGGGAGAAGTGCTCAGTGTGTGCCGGTGTTGAGATAAATTCTAGCTTTTCCAGACAGGATGTGAATAGAATTGCCTTTTGGACTGAGCTTGAAGGGGGAGCCTCATGTTAGATGCTTCTTTTTGTTAGTGAACTGAGGATTGCTTTAAATATTCAATGAGTTAATCATAAAGAGATGATGTTTAGTAGTAATCAGTAAGACTAAACATAGTCTTCAATGATGGAAAAGCTTAAGAAAAAGAGAAAGGGGAAAAAAAAAAGCACTGTTAAAAATTTACAGAAATGTATTTTCCTAGTGCCACTAGCTTTCATACCATTCTGTTTAGCATAGTCTCGTGTCAGAGTGAAATAGTGTCAAATACAAACCTGGTAGGTTTGTAAGGAAATGTGAGCTCCTTGTCAATAAGATATGAAAGACTATCCTGTCTATTTTTATAGTTACTTTTCTGCTTTAGTGGCTGAGATAGGGCTTCTGTATTTGAACAGTAGCAGATAAAGCACAACTTCTCTAACAACAGCAAAGTACTTCAGCAGAATTTACAATACGAATTGAAATTATGTAGGGATTAGTATGTTTAGTTGAGTTGCTATATAGCTGTTTTCTGAAAAGCAGCCAACTCTGTGCACCTTGTTTTATTATCCATGTTGTCCTCTGTTATATATGCCTATATGACATGGCTGGTTTTCTTCACTATTTGCATTTATTGCTTGTATGCAAGCATAGTCTGAGAATATTTTTAAATAAGAATTTGTGTGTCAACTGCTTTATTTTGCTTTATCTAAAACCGTATGAAGATAAAGTGCAGAGTAGAAGAACAGTTTGTGTGTGACCTTTACAGTCTTCAAATCTGCTGTGGCACCATTTCTGCTCTATAGAAGTGCTTAGCAAAGGAGAGCACATAGATTGTGCAGTCTCAGTGCTTCAGCTAATATTTTCTTAGTTATATAAACAGGGATAGTTTGCTTGTCTCTTAGTAACAGCTTATTTTCTAGGATCACACAAGAGTTGGTGCAGATACCTCTCAGGATATACAGCTCTTTGGTATAGGAATCCAACCAGAACACTGTGAGATTGATATTGCTTTAGATGGAGAAGTTACACTCACACCAAAAGAAAATGCAAGGTAAGGAAGATCAGCAGCACTTTCCAGTGAAGTGTTCGCTTTTCTTTACCAGAAGATAACTTGCATACATTTTTGTTTTACATAGTCAGAAGTATCTTACATTCTCATCAATGAGTAGCTTCAGTATAGGTGACTTAAACAGATACTTAGAAGGAAATTCAGCGATAAAATTGAGATTTCCCCATGTGTACGCACCCACCCACTCTGCAGCATAACAGGCTATCAGTGGTTTGGCTCAGAATAAACCATCGCAAGAAGGTATGCGGTAGGAATGAGGGACCATTGCTTGTCTGAATCTTGGGTGGTACCAGGATCACTGAGACGCTGCTGGCTATCCCAACCCGTGCGATGGGATAGTAGGCTGTGTCGTGATGGGGGAGGATAAATTGTGCCTTGTGAGTAGTTCCTGTTGTAAAGGAGTATTTTGTGAGAAAGAGGTGTATTAAAGATCTAGTAAATACGCAGTGCGAAGTCACGTTTCTCCTTTTGTTTCTACTTCTGTATTTTAATTATTTTTCATTTTGGGGGCACTGTGGCTTCTTGGGTAGAACTATAAATGTCTTTGTCACTTCATCTCCAGTGGCGTGTGATAAGCAGTACATTTGCCCTAGTTAATAGTCATGCTGCTTGACTGAAATCTGAATATCTAAATAATGTATAGATTAGTATTAGAATGAGAAACAAAAGTTTGAGACACACCTTTTAAAAAATCTGATCTCTTTTGTTCTGCCTTCAGTAAAATACCTCTTAGCATTTGCATTTTTCTTCTGCAGCCTGCAGTACAAAATTTCAACCAGATGGGATTCAAACTTGTTGGTGATAGAGTTACTGTACTGGAAATCAGTCATTTTGACTGGCAAGAACAAAGGCACATGTCAGTGGAAAAAACATATTTTGTTTTACTCATGCCTGATCTGCAATGCTTATGTAGTTGTTCTTAAGATACTAGTGTCAACAGAAATTTAGTAACCAGAATTTCATCAAAAAATGATAGAATAAAAATCTTGTTTTAAATGCTTATGTGTTTGTGATGACTTACTTGAGAGAGACAGCTGAATACAGAACACTGCATCTGAAAAGGCTTTTTTCATTTTACTTAAGTTTTTTTTCCCTTTCAAATAAAATGTTCTGCTTTGTGACTCACATATGCAAAAGTTCAGCAGCTCCATTTTTTCCATTTTGTGATTGAAACTTAAATACAAAGAAACCTAAATACAAATATAGCAGTATACCAGATGTTCACAAAAGTAGACCCTTGTTAATAATAGAGACTCCATTTGTTGAAAGAATGAAACTTGGATCTAAGGGTCTTTTCTTATGCTTGAATGCCGAGTATGTTAACAGTATGTTTTACAACTGTGTTGACTAACTTACATCTTGGAGAGCTTTATCAGTAGGATTTGCATGCAACCAAGTTTACAGACTGTTTATAAGAAACAGGCAGTGACCCAGTTTGAGAAATGGGCATTTAAAGAAAACCGTGCAACTAAAAGCAAGCTTGTCTGTATGTTTACTGAAGAGTTGTATCAGCGAAAGCTGGAGGGGAAAGGTGCTTTGTGTTTAATTCTGACAGTAGAAATCAGACCAGTAACTTTCCCATTGATTCTTTAGTGAGAACCTAGCAGATTTGTGCATCATATGATACAAATCACTGTCTGTAGATGGGAGAAGCAGTAGATCTTGTAGTTACTTTTCAACCTTTTATTTTTAGGATTTCACTGAAGTTGTATTTTCTTCTTTCAGATCCTGTGTAAATGGTGCACTGGTATGTTCTGTCACTCAGTTATGGCATGGAGATAGAATATTATGGGGAAACAACCACTTCTTTAGGTAATGGTTGATATTTACATTCCAGCCTCTTTACATTCAGCTTGCTTTTTTTTTTTTTTTTTTTTCTTCCATTGTTCTGCATAAACTTTTTAGAAACTGAATTTCAATTCTTACACAGAATCAATTTACCAAAGAGGAAACGACGAGATTGGCTGAAAGACCTTGAGAAAGAAACTTCGTTAGGAGACCATGATCTGGATGCAGCTAGTGAAGCTTCTTCAGAACCAGACTACAACTATGAGTTTGCACAAATGGAAGTTATTATGAAGACACTGAATAGTAATGGTAAGGCAGCTGGTTCTTTCGGATTGTCTAACAAATTCAGCATGGAACTTAATTTCTGGGTAAAGCAAGTGGTACACTTGCTCCAGGGGCCTTTGGAGCACTTCAGAAAAAGATATTTTACAGAAACAATGGTTTTATATATATATATATATATATATATATATATATGCACCTAGGTATAAATACACACACATACAAATTAGTAGTTGGTTTGTGCCCTGACACACAATTTTGTCTGTACATCTGCTGTCCTTTATAGTGCAGCTGAGTTGTAATCATCATGTCAAATCATCATCTAAGTCCTACTAACCTCTTGCTTTTGCAAGTTACTGCAGACAAAAGGGTGCTCCAGATATGGCTCAGTTAGTTTCATCTTTCCTTTTGTATTAAATATTACTGACACCATTTTAACTTTAGTAGAAGAACACTGAAATGATAACAAACCAATAGTCAAATGTCAGCTAGCGTGGTTTTTAATGCTTGATCACTCTCAATATTTTATTTAATCTTTGTTAAAACCTATTGTGATGCCTTTTTTTGGACAGTATAATAAAATACAGTATATATAAAATAATGGTATGGTATATATAAAACAATACAGTGTTTTCATGGTTTCCAGAAGGCAAGTCATAGTTCATATGATACAATATGGTATCATAATGCTGAAAAACTTAGTAAGCTACTGAATGCTTTGTACAGGTTTTTTAATACACGAAATTTGAGAGGCAAATACCTTGGTTTTTGGTCACTGACCAAGAAGACACAGTCAATGGTGTTTCATTGCTTTCTGTTCTCCTTTCTTCATATCTTTGCAGTATTTCCATTGTTTGCTGTGGTTCACTTGTTGAAATCCAATATTTACTTTTTCTTGGTCTCCTCTTTAACTTTCTCTGTTTTGCCATTGAGTGCAGCATGATGGTTTCGTATGGTTGATGCTCTAGCAATAGTTTGCAGGTTTTTTTACAGTTTGATTTTAATGGGATTGGTTGTATGAGTGAGTTACAGGGTTAGGTCATTTAAATTGATGTGAAATTACTGTTTGATAACAGAAATATTCTCATTATGGTTCACTTATACCAGGAGACGAATTTCAGATGAATCTGCCATCCTGGTGGTCTTCAGTGTTGTCATCCCTTTTGAAGATTCTGTTGCCTGTCTTAAGGCCTCAAACCATCCTGTATCTGTGCCAAAACTGGGACAAAGGTTTTGAACTCAATTGGCTCATGCATGAGACTGCTGGAGAAATTTGAAAGCATTAATTGATGCTTGATCTGCTTGTCACTAACCAGGGTTTTGACTAAACTGTAGCAGTCTACAATGATTCGGTGTTCTTTGAATGGAGGGTCACATTTTCTGGTTTTCATGTGTTGTTATCTAGCTGATGGAAATGATTCTTCACAATATTTCAAGTGTCTTTACATTTTAGTTCAGTAGACTTTTTTGATTGTGGTCCAGGCCAATTTTTGTCTTGGCCAGTTGTTTTCTGTGTCTTTGCTCAAGAACAGTACAGATCTTGCTGTTCCATTAGAGCTCTTTCCTGCCTAATGCACAGCAAATGTTAGCAGTCATACATGTTGTACGGTTTCAGAGGCGTCATAACCCAATTGTTCTGATTCTTGTCTCTTCTGCTCCCTCCCACATAGGTGTTGCTTAACTAAGTTGGAGTAGTAAGTGATAATAAAACCCTGACAAAACAAGTGACTGTGAGGATCATAGGCTGGTCTTTTGATTCGAAGCCCGGTAGCGCTTCCAGGTTCTGTTCTTCTCAATGGTATAGCTAAAATACAGTTTTTTCTGACAGGCTTCCAGTTTGTTGGGTAAGAAGTAAAGCAGCTTTGTTGCAATACTGTTTATTTGTTCTTCCTTGAAATGAAAAATAAATATGGGTAAAGAAGAAGAAATAACTAAATAACTGAACACAGTTAATTCTATTATCCATATTCTCTGGAGAAGCCCTAGGGGGGAATAAAGAGGTATCTTAAAAATTTTATTAGGTAATTATTTTATAGGCATGTATGGATTTGGGATTTTTCTTTCACATCAGTGGTTTGATATAGCCCAAAGCAAGAGTTTTTGGTTTTCCTTTGTTTTGGGTTTTTTTCCCCCCTTGATCTATTTGAGAACAATAACCCTCTTTAAATAAATAGCCTAGGTTCTCCAGGGCACAAACACATTTGTTTTTATCGCATGTAACCAGTACAACAGTGTCACATATTACATCTGGCTCCAGAGAAGCTCTGAGGAAAATGTGTAACTTTGAAAACACCTGTAAAGAAAACATCCAGATTCTTTCCTCCCTTCAGCATGTTCACTTTCTTTGGGGGATTCTGTCAGATCAGCTTTGTACCGCTAGTTTGTGATGCTGGTCAAACACAGAATGCAGCAAAGAAGTTTGCTTTATTCTTGTATACGGTGCAGTGATTAAGTTAACAATGTGTTTAGTTTACGCAGCTTCTCATTTAAGCAAACAAAACTGTTACAGCTCAGGGTGGGGATTTTGGTGAAACTTAGCAAAGCAGCCTGTGTCATAACCTTCTTCTAGCTTGCTTAGAAAAATGCATTTACATGAAATCTTAAGGAATTTATTCAGCATTGTTGTTACTGAATTAACAGATTCCAGATGCAAATTAAGTGACATTGCAGCAAGGTAATAAATGCTGTTCATCCTATGGAGAAAGTACATTCTTCTGGTTCAATGTTAACATTCTAACATTTTGCAGAGGATTAACTGCATATGGATGGTCTTTTCAGGGCCATTGAACTCTTGTCACATAAATATGTAAAGCACTAGGACTTGGGACTTTTAACACTGTATGGAATTTGCTGTGCATTTGGCAGGCACTGGGTAGAATCTTCCCTAATTCATTTGACTTTGCATGAGAAATCCAAAATTGTGGAACCATGGTGTTTAAATCTAACTTAAACACTACTGTAGTTCTTTTGAATTGTGAAAAACTTGACTGTTTTTTTTTTTTCATCTTCTAACTAGATGGTTTATAGTTCACACCATATTTTGCTTTTTCACTGTGAAAGGCTTGGGGTTTTCTGTGTAAAATCTTTCAAAAGTTAAATTGAAGACTTTTCTAAAAGTGTAAATTTACCTTTTGCATTTCAATACCTTTTTTTTTCCCAAACAGTAGTGGATTCATTGAAATTGGGAATTTTTAGACTAGGTTCTTGCATCTTGTTCCAAACATTTTCCATGGTATAATTTGATCCTATGGTAGTTGTGATCCTGTAAATCTAGGTCGCTGAAAAGATCACTTTTATTAAGGAAATCTGCTCCCTGAACTCGGGGCTCGTCCTTGAGCAGTTTAGGAAAGTCTTGTCTTAATGAGTCAGCCTTAGATTCATTTCCTGTGTTTACAAACACAATAGAGGGTTTTTAATTTCTTCCATGCCTCTTCTCTGTCTTCTGCGTAATACCTGATTTCTCAACCATTCTTACACATAACTAAAACTGTTTTAGGGATTATGCAGTAAAACCTATGTATGTGAAGGTAATTCTGGTATTATCTGGAAGAGTTAGGAGGATAATGATGATGCAGATCAACATTAATAACTTGATTTGTAGTCTAGAATATTAGAACTTGGTTCAAGTCAATTATTTTTGTTGCACTGTCTGTTTAAAAGCTAAAAATAGCTAACTGTCTTTCTGAGAATGTCATGTACTAAAAAGTAATATTTCTGGTTATTTTAAGACACTTTTATGCATCACTGTTTTGCTATTTGGTTGCTATTTAGACTGACTGATTTTTAACTTTGTGCTTTATAATTAACCATTGTGGTGGTATTTTATGATGCTGTTGTGTGAAGCCAGTGATTTCTTCCATGGATAAGGGTAGGGCCACAGTAGCAACTTGCAGTAGTGTCTGTTTTCTGCTGCAAATAAAGACGTGCTTTGCATCAATCTTAATATTTCAAAAAAGGATGCTGAGAGGCAAATACAAACCCTCTGTAACAACAGAACCTTGGAGATCCTGTTTGCTTCTCTGGCATTTATAATAGGAAGGATTTGTTTTATGAAGTGACTTGCCTCAATGGCCATGTATGTTAAAATCTCAGACAGTGAGTTAGTTTATCTTTAGCAAAATTGGTCTCAGTAGTTTTAGTACTAAGTTGTTATAGATTACTAAATACAGTAATGCTACATTGGTTTGCAAAGATATAGGGGATGTGGTTTTTGGGAGAGTGTAGGTATGTGTTATGGCGACCAACGTACACTACTAGTGATGAAAACCCTACAGAACCTTTCATGTGAATCCTCTATTGCATGCTATAATAACCCAAATTTTGTTTCATGTAGCATTGTAGTATCAGGAAAACTTGTACAAAATCTTACAAGGACTGGGTTTTGGTAGGGAAGGCAAGATGATTCATAACTAAATCACACTGATGTGTTTTTAGGGGGGTTTTTTGTTTGTGTTTTTTTTTTTTTGTTGTTGTTGTTGGTTGTTTTGGGGTTTTGTTTGTTTGGTTGTTTTGGGGTTTTTTTTGAGAAGCCCACCTCTAGTTCCAAAGTGGGACAGTGTAATTAAATCTAGGTTTATTTTTCTCCCTCCTTTGTGACAGACTGGCATCCTTAAAAGTCACAGCAGCTCTTTTTTTTTTATATTTGCAAAATGGAAGAGGTACCGCAAACAATTATTTAAAGCTGAAATTTTTTGAATTTGAAAATCCTGGCATGTCCTAGAGCTGCAATGTTGCTTCCCCTAATAATCCACCACTCCCAGCTATGGAACTCCTCTCCCTTTCCCTTCTGATGTACAGAATCAGCAATTTGTTAGGTCATGTGCTGTCACTCAGGTATTCATCTAGATTGGTCCCCTTGCAAACCACACTTCTGCTGTGTTTAAGCTTTCAGATATATATACATGAAGCAGATATATACTGGTAGTATATAGAAGGAGCTTATTCCATTGAATTGCTCTTTCAGAGGCACAGTCTGGCATTGGACCTAAAACCAGGAATAGACAGAGTAATGTTTCTTTAATTTGAATGCGATTTAGGTTTAACCATAGCTGATTGACACAAGCGGTTGTTGTTTCAGGATAGACTGTCCAAATGGATATTTGTTCTGGGTTGATACTGGGATGAAATGTGGTTTGTAAAGCTAAACGCAGAAGTCTCCTCCAGAAGGTGCTTTGTCTGCTTCAGTACTGTGAAGCGCATTGGTGCAATGTGATGTGTGACTAGTCAGCCAATTTGTTTGTCTCAGTTTTCATCTGCAGCTCTCCAACGTGTTTCATTCTCTACCAAAATGGAGAAAGTAAATTGCTTTTTACTTCCTTAAATCGTTTCCTTCTCTGGTTAACATCATCTTCCCTTGTATTTTGCTTTGCTTTCTTCTTATTAGTTTGTCCCCTCTTCCATCTATTCTTTTTTTTCCTACTGGGATTCTGGAACATACTATAACTTCACAGTATTGAAGTATGCAGTAGACGAGGGTCTTAACCATTGTTCTAGCCTCTTTGCATGCTGTATTTTTTTTCTTGTTTGGATTTATTTATTTAATGCAATATTTATTATTTTGGCTTTTGTTTTGGGGGACAATGGCCATCTTGTGTTTGCAAAGACTCTGGGATATGTTGATTGTTGTTACCAAATAAATAAGAAGTGTTCTGTAATGCTGAAATGGCATTTTCTCACTTTTCTGGGTTTCTTTTCTCTTCCCCCCGCCCCCCTTCTTTTTAGACCCAGTACAAAATGTGGTCCAGATCTTGGAGAAACAGTACTTGGAAGAGAAGAGGAGTGCTCTTGAGGAGCAGCGGCTGATGTATGAACGTGAGTTAGAGCTGTTGCGGCAGCAGCTCTCTCCAGAAAGGCAGCATCAGCATGGCAGCGACAGACTCTCCTACACTGCTCAGACTGCCCAGCAGAAAGTAAATCTCTGGACAGAAGAGAGGTGAGAATACTGGAGTTAAAACAAAGGAATTAATAAGAACTACAAAGGGTGAAAGATGGGGCTTGAACCATCTGTCAGAAACTTATAATATTTTTTGGTAGAGTTGACATGCAGTACAAGATCTGCCTGCACCGAAGTGTTAGCTTTCATTTAGGACTAGGTTCTGATGTGTAACGTGCATACAAGATCTTCCTGTTTGATTTAACACACAAATGAAATAAGAATTTAGCTTTTACTGATCAGCATTACAGCTTGCTCAGCATTACAGCTTGCCTTTTTTTTTTTTTTTTTTTTTNTTTTTTTTTTTTAACCTAGAAAAGTGCTTCTGAAATGTTTGGTTTAGCAATTATTGTTTAAGTTACTTCTGGAAAGAAAGGAAAGGATAGTGCAGAGGTAAATTTGTCAACTCAGATTGAGTCCACTAAGGCGTATTGAGGGTATACAATGAGAGCACAGTATTTTGCAATCTAAAACCATAAAAAATACAGAAAATGGGAGTTCTTAAATGTTGTATGTATGTGTTTCTAAAAGTAAGCCCAGCTTTAGAAGAGGATTGCTGTGCATTAGAGAACTGCAGAATAGTCAAATAGAGTATGTTCAAGCTGTTTAGGAAGTAAAAGGCTTGCCATGAGGTGAAAAGGCCTCTTTACAAAGGAATAGCGTGGCACCTGAATGCAGCCTTAGTGAAAGATTGTCATGAGATTTGCAGGGGGAGTTTAAAAAGCAGACTAGGAAGATGTGAGCAGAGTTTAAGCAGCATGTGCGTGTTTGCATCTTGACAATGCGAGAAGCTTGCTCTTAGTGTCATTGGGGCGAGAAGGATGTCAGCTCCATAGAGAGAAGTTCTAGGGGCAGCAACCGAGATGATTTAAGTTTTCAGCATACAAATGAGTAATCTGTCATTGGGTTAATTCAGCAGGAAGAATGACTACATGTACTAACAGGTTTCTTGTAAGTTTCTTTTTAATCTATTTTCTTTTAAAACAGAAGCTTTGTTATTTACTCAGCCTTTTTTCTGTATGTAGTGAGTTTGATTGCTCTTTCCTATTTTGATTATTTTTGCTTTATTCTCCATCATTTAAAAAAAAAAAAAATCCACGTACAAGAGGAGTCTAAACAAAAAAAGCCAAGATTGTGTTGCAGCTTTCGAATTCAGAGTGTTAGAAATAGAACAGAACAGATCTTGGTTTAGTTTTTGTGCAAGGTTTTGTTTTGTAATTTCTGCCCAGTTTGGCCTGGGAAAAAAACCTAAATAACAAACTGTTGACCAGCAATGACTAGAATGTTTTCCATGGCAAGTATAGGGAGTAGTAATGCTGTGTTTCAACTTTAATTAAAATAATTTTTTGCTCCTGTAAGAGCTAAAAACAGAATCATTGGGAACTGAATGTAAAGCATTGCAGAGTCATGGTTGGAATTTGCAGGCTCTTTCAGGGCTGCAGGAGGAGTGCAAAATGAGAAACATACTAGTTGGAATCATTGCTATTCAGAACTGCTTTGAGCACAGCAAGGCCATCAAGAAATCGTTGATAACCCACTTCAGTAGCAGAGATGAGAACTGGGCTTACTGGCAAGGGAAGCCATACCTCTAAAAAGATGCAACAGAAGGGAAAAGGAAGTAGCAAAAAACTTTTTGCCTGTCCTTGAGAGTTGAGAAGAAAAACTTGTAACTGATCAACTTAAAATTAACCAACCACCACAACCATGTAATGACATAAAAATTAGAATCTGGAGTGATACAAGGCTAAGTGTTCTGCCAGCCTTCTCTTCTCAGTAATTGTTAGACATTTCTTAAGAGGAGCTGTGCTTTGAACAAGTATTCTTGCCTCTGGATTTCATGGGTGAATGCTTTACCCTATATAACTGTTGAACTACTTGAAGACTGTACTTTGCTGCATTGTAAAAAAAGAGGAGAATGCATGCTCTTTGTAGTGATCAATAAGGAGTCTGGTAAAGTTTTGGTGGCACTGCCATTGAATAAGCAGTTTCTGGAAGAACTAATTATCAGTTTCCTGTCCTCCAGAAGATCCTCTTAGGTATACTTTTTATTTATTTATAGTTCTAGAAGAGGTTTGGGCTTCTGAAAAAAAAGGGCAAAAAATTTGAATCTTCTTAAAGAAGAAATCAGAAAAAAATCTTTGAGGGATTTCTGCTGTAAAAGCATGGCAACATGGTGCTGAGAAGGTGTTTACCAGCCAACTGGCCAGAGGGCAAGAAATGCAGGAAAAAATGGGAAGACTGGATGTGAAGAACGTGCAGAAGAGCCAAGTGTCTGGATTGCACAGGATTTGATTAGTGCAGTTTTAGCTGTTGCTCTGTTGCCATTGCAAATGAAGCTTAGCTCTACCGGGTCAGCCAGCAAAATGAATTTGATAGGTATCAGATGTAGGCACGTGGTTGTATCTGTCAGATCAGCTAGAACACACTGCACAGAGTTTATTCCGGCTTTATGCTGACTATGTAAGGACAGATGATACCTGACCTGACCTGGCGTTAAAACCTGTTGGTGTAAAGTTAACCCATTGTAACTTTGAACAAATTTAATTTGTTGGGGCGAGGGGTGGTGGTGGTGTACTGGACCAGAGGTTTAGTTCAGCATATTCTGTATCTGGCATTAGGAATCCCAGAGACTTCCAATGACATCTCGTGAGTGTCAGATGTAAGTTTCCCTAGTGTTTGGCTTAAACAGTTGTTTCAGGATTTCATGTTCAGTGGATATTTGCTTTGGTTAATATCCTGATGGAGCTTGTCATATGTTTTGTGTAGTAAGAATTAAGAAATCCTATCTGAAACTTTTTTTTTTTTTTAAAGTTTCTGGAAGGGTGCTGGCACAGCTATATACAGAAAAACACAACTGTAATGAGCACTACCCATAATAATTGGTTGAGTTACTCGTAAGTCCTCCTTATAGTCTTAAACCATTCCTTTCTCAAGAATCTAGCTAAGACAAGATTGGTGTGGGAGCCTCCCCAAAAACTCACCAGATGCCGGTTTCCCGGATCAAGGAAGGGACTGGCTGTAGCTGAATCCCATGGCTCTTATAGCACTTGCAGATCAAAGCTGCCTTCTGTTTCTCAAGTTAGGCAGCTGCCTCGCAGTGGTTGCAGGTGTAATGCACTCTCAGTATTAAGTACTATTTAGTGAGTAATTCTTGACTCTACCTTCATTTTCTGGCTGAATCCAAAATTATAGCTGTCTGTGGAATGCGTCACTCCCATGGTCTGGAATTGCTCATTTAATCTTGATGGCCTGGATAACAGAAGCAAGAGGCAGAGGGAAAGGAATTTTCCGTATAATGCCGGGAGCAGATATGGAGGAAGTGGGCTAAAAATCCGCTGACAGTAGCAGCTATTTAAGATCCAACAAAACCCACCACTGTTGCAAACTTAAGCCAGATAGCAGAGAGAGACATGTTTTAGCATGTTGAAGGCACTAAAATTCAGGGCTGCTTCTAACACTGCTGGTCGTTTACCACTTTGGTATGGTATCGGGGAACCAGCAGAGCACAATTTGAATTACCCAGGCTGTTCTTTGGGATATTCTGCAAAAAAAATAGCCACTCAAGAAGAATTCTGTTGGGGACTGAAAGGCATATTAACAGTTGTTTGTGGTTTGTACTATAAAGACGTAGAAGAGATCAAAGCTTATCTGAATAAAGGCAAATAGGCAAACTTTGCCTGTATTCACAGCAACGCCCATGAGTTTACTTGTTCCTCTTATGCTTGTCCATAATGTAATGTATTTTGTAGAAATTAGAAGTGTATGTGCACAACGTGTACTGTATTTCAGTAGGACTTTGCTTAGAAAAGCTAAAAAGTCATACAGGGGAGTGCTGGTCACTGAAATATCTGAAGTTTGATCATGAGTTTTATGAAGATGTTGAGACGCAGTAAGTGCTGTTGGGATTACAAAGAAAGGCAGAAAGGGGGACTTCGCATTTGCTCAGAGGATAATCATGATACTTTTAAAAGGCAAATTAAAGATGAGAATCCCAGGTGAGAGCATATCTTAGTATCCCAGGTGGAGGTATAGTATGTGTCATAGCAGGTTTGCCAGGTGTTATGTTAGAACAGATTTGCTCAGACAGGCCTTAGAAACCTTTTTGGAATTTGTCCAGAGACTGTTAACTGTATGGAGTGCACAAGCTTTAACCTGTGCTCATTCATCTATTACTTAAAAGGTACTTTGGGTGTATAGGACTTAAGATTTCCGCGCCCCCCCCCCCCCCCTTTTTTTTCTTCCCAAGGTGTACACTTGAGATGGCTTAAGTGTATGGAGGGAGGTCTGGGGGTCTGTAGCACTGCAGAGCCCCTAGCTCTGATGTAAAGCTGTGGCCTGCAGTGATTGCAGGTTCCAACATCACGATCTGAAGAAAAATGGGTTTTATCTAGATGAAGTCTCACATGTTGGGACCGGTAGTTTCTGTGGAACAGGACTCCAGATGAAAGACAAAGACAGCTGCAATTATTTCATTTCTCGAAATTTAGGAATGTCCCTAGGGCTTTTAACAAATCATCACTGTAACAGCTCCCATAGTACTGTACCCTTTTATTTGGGTATTACTGTGCTAGACTTATCTCAACAGTAATATGTTTGTTTAATATGTGATCACTGCTTTTCCTCAATAAAATTGTCTGACACTGTTTCATGTTTGCTGACATAGTGCTATACAGCGTTTCTTCTTCAACTTGTTTCAGAAAATTCTTTGTTAGCACCTCTATTTTCAGCTTTCCAATAATAGAAATAGGTTTCTGTGTATTTTTCATGTTACCTACTGCACCACAGGGATGAATTGTTTCGACAGAGCCTGGCTAAACTTCGAGAGCAGATAGTAAAGGCAAATACACTGGTGAGAGAAGCAAACTTCTTAGCAGAAGAAATGAGTAAACTAACAGATTATCAAGTAACACTTCAGATCCCTGCTGAAAACCTCAGTGCCAACAAAAAGGTAATGACAGCAAAGAATGTCAGAAAATGTAGTTTTATGGCTAATCTAAAATATGTAGATGTATATAACATTCACCTAACCTGAGGCCATAAAATGTTACTTTTGTTAGATTATGCATAGGCAAGATATGGGTGCTACCTGACTTTAATATATTGAAAGTAAGAAATTATAAGTAAAAATGGGTACATAGCATTAAGTATGGCTTTTACTGTTCTTTCAAGTGTATGATCACCCTATGCGCATGCAGTTTTTGAGCAGACATTTGTGTTCTGTTGCTGTAAAACCTGCATTTAGTTACGTTTGCAAAAATTACTGGTTTTTGTTACAGATGCCTACAATTTCCTTGTCTTAAGGGTTTTCTAGTTGTAGTGCTGCTATAAATATAATGATAGCAATTAGGATAATGTGCTTGTCATAAGTGATTTGATTGAGAGTGTTAATGTTCCTGTGTGAATGGTAGTTGTCTGAGAAGGACAAAGAAGTCTGGATCCTCAGAGATGTATAGGGTATGCTGTGTTTGAGGACAGAGGTAGTATGGCTGACATGCAGAGGGAAGCTGTATGTTCTGTATTTTATTCCTTTTTAGGAATGCAATTTGAGTGGCGATTTAAACTACTTACATGCACCTTTCCTGCAGTGATTATTTTTTCCTCTGATTTAGAGGGGTGCAATAGTAAGTGAGCCTGCTATCCAAGTGAGAAGAAAAGGAAAAGGTACTCAGGTGTGGACTATTGAGAAACTAGAGAACAAATTGATTGACATGAGAGACCTCTATCAAGAGTGGAAGGAGAAAATTCCTGAGGTATTGTATATATTTTCTGAAAGGGATCAGAGATTGAGTTTATTTTCTTTTAACCCCTTTTAATATGTTGTACAGATGAAATGGAATGACTTCATATAGGAAAGGGTACAGTATTGTGGTTTTTTTTAAAAACAAAACAAAACAAAAAAACAAACAAAAAAACCCCCAAAAAACCCCAAAACAAACCCAAACAAAAAAAACCCTACAACGATGAATAATACTAAATATTCAAAATGCCCATGCAGAATAAAACACAGCTATGTCCTATCCTCACTTGTATTCTCAGATATAAGTGTGCTGAGGTCAGATATAATTGTGCTGAGGTAGTGACTCATGATACCACTATGAGCATGTGTTTACTTGGCATAATATAGGTGCCATGCAGATAGGCACCACCTCTGAATGGAAGCAGCAAACTGTGTTAGAAATAAAATTATTAAATTGCAGTCAGTATCAAAGCTAGCAAGGATGCTGCTTAGATACACTCAAGGTGCAGAACACATTAGTGGGGTAGAACTTGATCTTAAAATGTGAAATATTCTGTAATTTCATTTGTATATCCCCCAACCTTAAAGCAGTGAAGAAATCAATTAAAGATACTCAGTCTATATCAGTATCTCCATCAAAACTAAGTGGTGTTTCCTGAGAATTTAAGTGGTAGGTTAGCCTTGAGAAATAAGCGTGAGACTTGTCAAAAGCTTGCTTGTTTACTGGCAAGAGATAGATGTGAGATTTGGTGTTCCAGAAGATGTCCTCTAAGTATCCAGGTGGAAGTGCATAGGAAGTGTATCTTGCTGTCTTGTGGCTGATAGGGAGCACCTAAATTACTTGTATCAAGAATCATTCTCAAATATGTTTGAACAGCTGTTGTGCCTTTGTTACATGCCTTGGACGGGACAATGGGAATCTCTAAAATCATAACACAGGGGAAGTCAAGCACTTCATCTGTGCCCATTGAAGACAACGATGATTTTGCTGCTGACTTTAGTAAGAACTGATAGCACATCCTTTGAATATATTATGTCTGCCTGAGCCAGAATTGTCCTTGCCATGACCTATGTCGTCCATAATGCATGTGTTCTATGTGCTACATAGAAACACGTAGGTCAAATGCATGTGTTGAAGGCGAAGGAGGAGGAGAAGGGAAGGAGCTAACAAGTCCACTGAGGAGTGTATATCGTGCTAGGAATCTGCATGAATTCTTTGTGGCTGTGTATGGGGTACTTGGGTAGAAAATGCTGCAGATGTGATCTCAGCTCTACGAGAGTCGTAAGAACACTTGTAGGCTTAAGTGGGAGTCATTCTGCATCATCCCTTTTGCCCTTGTAGTGGTGCCCAGCAGCCAGGCCAGCTATTCAACCTGGGGGTGACTTGTGCTCTCATTTAAAAAGCGTGAACAGAGCAGAAAAGTAAGGTGAAACTTCTCGAAATCAATAGCTACTGTGCTTGCACATGGTAAAATCTGCTTTGTCTTGACAACACTAAAAAATGTAGGTCATCACATTACTATATCCCATAGTAAAGAAAGGATTGTATAATGTCTCATCTCAAAGATTTCATTTCAGATTTGTGATATGCCTCTAGTCTCTACTTGTGTAACAGGAAGAAACAGAAAAGATTGGTAGTGACTTAATTTTTGTGCCGTGATATTATACTATGTGGTTATTTGATTTTTGTGTTCCCACACTTACAGGTTTTGACATAACTTTTGTGATCTTTAAAACAGATAAGGAAGCTCATTGGCAAAAGAGGTGATCCTTTTTACGAAGCGCAAGAGAATCACAACTTAATTGGAGTCGCAAATGTGTTTTTGGAGTGCCTTTTCTATGACGTAAAGCTGCAGTATGCTGTGCCCATCATCAGCCAGCAGGGGGAGGTAAAGCCAAATAGTGCCCTAATGTATAGCGGGCTGGGCGTACCTATGCACTGGTACCTACGGGAGTAACGTGGCTTTTTGCTGGGAGACTTAATGTACACCAATTTTTTAACAAGCAAATGATGCTTAGTGTCTTGTTTCCCAGTGAATAAGTGTTTTGCAAATTGCTATGTATGTTTTCTGTTTAATTGTTTACAGTTGCCCAGCTACTAACATAGTAGAATAAAATTCTTAGTGTCAATGTAGGTAACTGAGCGAAACCCAGCATATTGAGGTTCTGATGTACAGTCATGACACTGTATGCCTTTTCTGTTGTGTGTGAACTAAAAAGGTCAGTAGTTCTCCATACAAATAATTTTTTTTTTTTTTTTTTTTTTATTCCTTTTTTTTTTTTTTTTTTTTTTTTTTTTTTTTTTGCTTTTCATTTGCTGGTTGAGAGCTGTTCAGTTNTTTTTTTTTTTTTTTTTTTTTTATTCCTTTCTTCTCTTTTTTGACATAGTTGCTTTTCATTTGCTGGTTGAGAGCTGTTCAGTTCTGTTTCTACACACTTCCTAGAGCTTTATATTTGCCATCTTAATGTCTTTAAGTCCCTTGTGCACAGGTTCTTAGTATTTGTCTTGCCTTAGGTTGCAGGACGGTTGCATGTTGAAGTAATGCGAGTCACTGGGTCTGTCCCAGAACGTGTAGTAGAAGGAGATGACTCATCTGAGAACTCCAGTGAGAGTGGGAGTCTGGAAGTCATGGATAACAATGGAGAAATTATTCATAGAGCAAAAAAGCTTTCCTGCAGGGTAAGTGAGAACAGATGATGAAGTTAACAGTTTCAGGCCTTTGTAACTATGTAGTCGGTCTGATGTAAAGTACTAAGCTATGTAGGCTATTGCTTGCTTAAAATTCTCTAAAGAGAAAAGAGAGACTTCTGTTGTTCTGGTTCAGCGTAGGTCAGTCTAACTGGCTGTGGTTGCCAGTGGCTGAATTAATTCGCATTAGTTTCTGGTATATGCAGGTCTACATCATAAATGTTGACGTTACAAGGACTGTCCTTCTCGGCAGACACAGAAGGGGAAACAGTTTTTCCGTGTAACCGTCTCCTATGGTTTTTTTGATCATCTAATGTAGTATCTATAGGTGGTGTCTGGATTTCATTTCTTCTGCGATGAAGTGCTTCATTCTCCACTTGAGCTTATCAGCTTCCTCAAAGAAAACATGTACATGCGTGGGCTAGTTAGATGCATGTAACTGCTTTCCTTGCATCTGCATTTCTGTATATGCAAAATATAGATTTCCTAAATAGGGACATCCTTAGAAAGCAATTGGAGGCGTCCTTTAAAAGTTCTTCTTGGCTGTTGGTACTTTTGGATTAAATATTTAGTTTTTGAACAATTGACAATTGAAGAAGAAACAATCATATTTATGAGAACATCTGTTTTGTCTCCTCAGGTAAAAATAAAAGAAGCAACCGGACTGCCACCTAATCTCTCCAACTTTGTCTTTTGTCAATATACATTTTGGGATCAATGCATGTCAACAGTGGCGGCACCAGTGGTAGATCCAGATGTGCCTTCACCTCAGAGCAAGGATGCTCATTTTACAGTGACCTTCTCTCACTGTAAGGTAACTATTTTTATTATGAAATAGTGTTACYGCGAGGATGGTATGTTTGAGATAAGCTATTTAGAATTTGAGCCTTGTTTCACTGGGGGAAGAAGGAAGGAATCAAGTCATATAACTAATGCCGTTTGACTATACTTTAGAATGCCATAATATTTCACTTCATCACCTCTTCAAAATGCAGCAAAATGAAAAAAATCTTTTAATTAGTGGTGTTTTAAACTCAGATGTCATCTGTAATGCATGGGGGGAACTATAGTTTATATAACATCTTATTATATACTTGTTTGTTAAGTTCAGTAACTTAAAAAAGATCATTGGAGCTGTGACATCGTTTTTATGGAAATTTTCAAAGCATGAAATGCAGTATTTAGAAGCAGGAATTGCTGAGATGATATGTTTCACAACTTTCTTGACCAGAGTTGAGCTTTATGATCCAAACTGTATGATTTTACCATGCAGGTAGTTAGTTGTTTGGTGTGTCCTTACAAATTAGTTGAGGAGATAGAATTATTTCATTTGATTGGATGTGATTTGTTTTTCTCATTGCCAGGACTATGTGGTGAATGTCACAGAGGAGTTTTTGGAGTTCATTTCAGAAGGAGCTCTTGCAATTGAGGTGTGGGGTCACAGATGTACTGGTAATGGCAGCTCTGTTTGGGAAGTTGATTCTCTTCATGCTAAAACTAGGACACTGAGAGACAGGTACAAATAAATTACACATGAATGCTTCCATCAGCTTTCCAAAGGCTTTCTAATACTTGTGGTGCACAAAATATAGTTTGGTGAGGCAACCATTAGTTTTTGTGGGCATGTCTTTTTAGGTGGAATGAAGTAACTCGAAGAATAGAAATGTGGATTTCCATACAAGAATTGAATGAGATGGGAGAATATACTGCAGTTGAACTCCATCAGGCAAAAGATGTAAACACAGGGGGGATTTTCCAGCTTAGGCAGGTATGTATCTTTTCCCTGTCGTCTTAATCATGCTTAAATTGATTCTTAATTTTATTCTTAGTTTCTCTCTGTTTTTCTCTCTCCCTCTCTGTCTTTCTCTCTCTCAATTACCTGTTCAGGGTCATTCTCGCAGAGTTCAGGTGACAGTGAAACCCGTACAACATTCGGGAACGTTGCCTCTCATGGTAGAAGCAATTCTTTCAGTCTCTGTAGGTGGTGTGACTGCCAGATCAACCAAACTGCAAAGGGGCTTGGACAGCTACCAGGTAAGACAGTTACTTTTTCATGTGTTGATTTATTTTTTTGGTTTTGTTTTGCTGTTCTAGAGCCAGCCCAACATAGTTCCATAAGGGACCTTAGCACACGGGTACACGATATGTAATTTTGCAGTTTTACATGTGTTTGAGGCTAATATGTATAATGTGAGCATATGGTGCTAAATTTGTTTCTTTTTTTGCTTATAACTCAGTGTATAACTGATAAAGAGCCAAGTATGGTATTTGAGTCTACGCAAAACAGCAGCAATATGGAAATTGTTCTTAGCTTTGTGTGTAGAGGTGATTAAATTCCTAGCTCCATTAGTTTCGCTCCTTTACAAGGATGGTGAAAGTTGAGGAGGAGAAAAGCAGAAAAAAAAAAAAAAGAAAATGAATAGAGAAAATGTCTTATAGTGAAAATGCTGTTTATCTTTTCAAAAAGGACTGAGCTGTGACTTGATCAGAATCAGAAATAGCCATCACTGAATGTGAAAGGGCTATTTCATTTAGGAGAAAAAGTTCTTAAGAAGTATAAATGGCTTCAAACTGATACTGGACAAATTCATATTGGAAATAAAGCATGCTTTTAACAGCAATGGCAAAGACCAAGTGGAATGGGCCACCCAGGGAAGGGAGGTGCCTTTTGTCAAAAGGATTGCATTCAGAACCACAAGTAATTACAGCCTTAAATACAGATGAAACTGTAAAACGTGAAGATTAGTGATATGCTTGCTCAGTCCTTTTTCTGGCACTGTATTCTATGATAATTTTTTTAATAAATACATTCACTAATACCGAAATCATGGATGAGATGCTATAGTCTGTAATGAAAAAAAAATCTGTTTCTACCAATTAATAAGACTTTGGTTATTTGAATGTTGTAATTTTAACATTTTACAAGTTTGTTTGTGGCAGAAATGTTTGTATTCATGTTTTGGGGTATTTCTGTGAGTTTCTGTTGAGAGAAATGCATGTTCTTTTGTGTTTTACAAAATTTATTTTCTCCTACCAGAAGGAGGATGATGATGGTGGTGATATGGATAGTTACCAGGTATTGCTGCTGTTGCTGTCAATCCTGTGGCATGGGGCACAGCTAATGCTAATAGCCAGCAACTTTCAAATGAACAAGCGTACTGGAGCAAGCAAAAGCGGCTTTGAAATACATATATGCTGTGCATTTAAGAGGCTACCTGGGCTATAAAACACTGCTCTTTCAGTTTACCTTGTGACTTTATACTCTTGCAGTGTGCTCTCTTCTCTAGTACTCAGCAGTCAGCTCTCCTAACTGGCTATATGAATCGCTATGTGAATAAAAGCCTAGAAACTTTAATTTGGAATGAAAACAGTTTCCAGTGAATATTGTAGGGAAAAGAACAACCACCTGCAGTTGTGGGCATCTTTCCCAACCAAAATTATACAGCGTAGGGTTTTTTGTTTTGTTTTCTAAAGAAAACATCATAACCTTTTAAGTTGTGCAGTTTTCTGAAGTGCTAGTGGGAGAGAGAGGGGAGCATGAGAGTGTGGGGAATACAGGAGCTTCAGTGAAGCAATTTTTTTATCTACACAAAAACAAACCTCGAGCCTGGCTTTTTGTGTGATAAATAAATACAGGACAGTCACAGTTTAGAAAGCGTAACAGAAGAATCATTTAGAAGGTGATGAAGAGCAAAAGAGGAAATGCCTAAAAAAATAAAACACATTACAGATCTCTACATGGAAGTCTTATTTCTAGTAGGCAGCTTTACAGAAGTAAAACCAGTTAGGTGAGAATGCTGACATCCCTTAAGATAATGTATTAGGTTTTACAGCAATCTCAAAGATACCAGTTAGGTACTAACTTCTTGCGGGCTGTTTATGCGCTTCCTGACTTATCACAGAGAAGAACGAACCAGATTTTCTGTGATACCACAAAGCATGATTGCATGACGGGTTTTGTTTGCATGAGAAATCTCTTAATTGCACTGATAGCAGCTGCTAGCAATGGAATTTTGTGCAGGTTTGAGGGCGTACTGACCTGTCTAATCTTCAGGAGAACTTACGATCAACTGATGATACCTGTTTTTCCTATTCCATGTGCTGTTAAAAAGTTTGATTACCACTTCTGTGAGTAATTAGCTTATGGTGTATAATTCTGTTCAGCAACTGAGGCAGTCACATTTTCTTTTCCTCCTGTTGGAATTTGAGACTTGAAAGCAAATAAGTTTCCATTCATGGGTGATGAGGTACTTAATCAGTGTGCATGTCGTTTGGGGAAAAAAGTTTTCTGCATCATGCAAGCTGTTTAATATCAATTCTGATGAAATTATCACAAAATTTGCTGCCCTTTAATCTTAACCACATAGCCTAATAACTTTCTTTTCTCTTTCCATGTTAGGAAGAAGATTTAAACTGTGTACGAGAAAGGTGGTCTGATGCATTGATAAAACGCAGAGAATACTTGGATGAGCAGATTCAAAAGATCAGCAATAAACAAGGTTTGAAGCTTAAAGTCCCTGTCATAAGTACTTTATTCCCTATACAACGAAAAATGTATCTCATATGTAATATTAATCTCTTTCACTGTAGAAAAATCTGAGGATGATATAGAACGAGAAGCCCGGCTGGTTGAACAGTGGGTAGGGCTGACAGAAGAGAGGAATGCGGTGTTTGTTCCAGCACCAGGAAGTGGAATTCCCGGTGCCCCCGCAAATTGGTATGTTCAGAAAAACCGTTGGAGTGGTTAGCTTTTTCTACATGAACATTGCACACTACAGGGTAAAAATCTGAGGATGTTTTAGAGCTTTCTATGTTTTCCTGTAATGCTACCAATTACACTCAGCTGGCAGAAGGCTATAGAAGGTCAGGTGGTGGTTTGAATGTAAGAAAGGTTTGCTTAGTTAACTTATCATATAAAGTAGCTTTGAGATATCTTCCAAGGTTTGAAAATCACCTTTGAATTTAACATAGTATTTTACACTTCTTCAAAATTCTGAGAGTGTTATCCTGTAGTTTGACTCCTTTCAAAAAAGGAGTGGTTCAAAAACGAATGGTAGAACACGTGATAATTTCATTGACAAGGAGTGGGGAGGGAAGAAATTCTGATTTTAAAGGATGTGTTCTCTTTTCCCATTTAATTTCATTTAAATTTGTGTTTTAACTAAGATCATTGGAACTGACATGCAAAAATGAGGAATGCAGCATGTTAGATTTGGGAAAGTGTGGACAAGAAATACGGCTCTAATCAAGTGYACACTGATGTCTCTGATAATACCGAGTATCTCTTCTTCATTGGGTGAATGATGTAGTGATGATCTTTCCTCGCGATTTTTTTCCCTTATCCACCTGAAGTGTGCTGTGGTCATACAGCAAAAAGTGTATTTATTGATATAAAGACTATGCCTTGCCAACAGTTACATATCCAGTTGTCTGAAAGGTTGCTAACCTTTATGTATGAGATGACTACAGCCAGTTAACTTTATAAGAAACAGAACAGGATGTTTAAAACTTGTCATCCTCACAGCAACTGAAATGTGCTGTGCGGTGTGAATTAAGTTTTGGTAAAGCACTACATTTAGCTACATGTGTAGATAAACAAAACATTGTCTGTGCAACATAGACATTCAGATTAGCCATCAAAATGTTGACAGGCTTAGTCATTGGTTACGGTTAATATGAATCTTGCATGGAGATCTGTTTGCCCAAATTAGCTTAGGTATGTGTTTGCCTTCCTTGTTGACAGTAGTTTGTTGTGTTTCAGGATTCCACCTGCAGGAATGGAAACACATATACCTGTTCTCTTCCTTGATTTGAATGGTATGTTGTAATGGCAAATTAAGAAACCTGGGGGGGGAGAAATTAGTTTGGATCAATAAATTAATAAATGGAAGAATGAATCTGAAATGTCTAAGAAATCAAAACCAGCCCTGGCAATGGCACTGTCTGATACAGCTTGTAAAATTTTTTTTTTTTTTTTTTTTTTTTTTAACACAAAACTAAACATGACCTCACCCCTAGACGCTCTTGCTATCTTTTAGCCCTTTTGCTGATGTGCCCTGTTTTTTTTTTTTTTTTTTTTTCCTTCCTGATTCTGTGTGTTGGAATAATTATCTGTAGAGGCTTAAACAGCTCATTTAATGAAGAGTGTGTTAGGACTACAATGAGCATTTTGATTTGAGAGAATCTAAATGTTCTCCCTTTTAAGGTATTTAGTTTTACATGTGAGAACACTATTGATATATATTCTTAGGACACTGACATATATTCTTAGGACACAGATACACTGTAAGCAACAAGAGACTAGAGTAAGCACCACATTTAAGGACTGTTCAGGAAACAAGTCTGGAAGTATAAACTTGGACATAAAGCAGAGGAGGATCCACAGGCCTTGTCACATCCAGCACTTCAGTGGGCTACTAGAGGTGTTTATATAGGCAACACATTAATATCTGCTTTAGAAGCTGCTTTTGGAAAATTATATACACTCTTTCCTTTATGCTGACAAGAAATGTTTTTATTTGTTTTTTCATTATCAGCAGAGATTAGCAGACAGAAGATCAAACAGGATATTTAAAACAGATTGATGGATAATTGCACAACTTTTTTTTGTTTAGCTAAAAGATTAATGTAGCCAGAACTGCTTTTCTCAATTTAAAGATTCCCTGATACATCAGAAGTGATTTAACTAAGAGATAAGCTGGTTAGGCTGACAGGTGGATAAATCAGAAATTTTCTGGCTGGGGTAAGTTAATGTTATGAATACCTAGAAATAGTTTTGAATTCCGTTTAGATTACCTGAGAATGTGTCTAGGCTGAGTCTTAGCCTGGTTTTACCTGCCTTCTTTTGTATGCTGAAATTGTCTTCAAAATATTGCATAGTAATAAGATTAATTAGGATTAAATGTATTATGAAATATGGGTACGACTTTATTACAACTTTGTATTGCAACTTTGCCTCTATATATTAATATCCTTTGGTATAAAACTATTTCATTCTTTGCACGTTTGTTTCATTAGCTGATGACCTCAGTGCCAATGAACAACTTATAGGTCCCCATGCATCAGGAGTTAACTCAATACTACCAAAGGAGCATGGGAGTCCATTCTTTTATCTGCCGATCATAAAACACAGTGATGATGAGGTAAATTGTTAGCAAGCCTCCTTCTTGACAACTGCAGCTTATGTTAACGCTTTCTTCGTATGTTTTATTTTCTACTTGTATGTATTTAATCACTATTATTATTATATTTTTGTCTTAGAAGTACCATCTATATCTAGTGCTGCCTTTATTTTTTGGCCTATTTAAAATTTAAGAGGATAATGACTTGTTAGCCCTTCTTCTTCCTTAATTCAGAGGTGACAAGTCTTAGCTCTTCTTGGTAAAAGAGTAACTCAGCTGCCTGACTCAAAATCCTTTCTTCTTTCCTCACCCCTTCATCATTCCTCTTGCAGGCTCTTGATTCTTCAGAGAAAGCTACTTCATTTATTGTGCACACTAGGCAGAGCTCAATGTTTAAATAAAACTTTTTCCTTTGTAGTACACAATTACTTTTTTAAATATAAAGTTTGGGAATTGTTGGAAATGAATGGTTCTGAATCCATTTTGGAATTTCTTAACTCATTTCTTCCACCTTCTGTGCCAACTCAGGCCATTGCTTAAGAGACCATTTCCAGAATAAACAGGATGCTGAAGTTGAGGAGGAGGCAGGGGGAAGGAAAAAGACGTTCTGCAGGATGGGAGCATGTTTATTCTGTATAGGCCTTTATAACCTAATCCAATACAGATTGAAGATTTGCCATTGAATTTGGTAAACTTTTAATGCAGTTACAATAGGATTTGTATTCCTTCGTCCAGTCTTGCTTCTGCTTTCCTCTCTGCCTCCATGTGAAGACTTCCTTCTGAAGCAGCGTTTGCACAATGGAGGGATTGTGCTCACGGTTGTGTTCCCCAATATCTTAACACCTCTTTATGGTTCTTCTGATAAATTCCTCACTATGAAAAGGAGGTTTGACCCCATTTTGTTCAATGATGCTTATTTTTCTTTCATTAAAGAATTGCTTTACTTCGTGTTAAATCACTGCAAATTATACCTTTTGTTAGAGTAACTGAGTCTTTGATTTCCCTTTCCTTCCTCCATTTCATTTGTCTGCGTAGGTTTCAGCCACTGCTGCTTGGGACTCTTCTGTCCATGATTCAGTGCACCTGAATAGGGTAACTCCTCAAAATGAGAGAATTTACTTGATAGTGAAGACTACTGTGCAGCTCAGCCATCCTGCTGCAATGGAACTGGTATTACGCAAAAGGATTGCAGCCAATATTTATAACAAGCAGGTAAGAAGTTAATATATTATTTTATTATTGTTAATTTTGTTTGATATCCTTCATTTTATGAATGTGTTTTCTTAGCAGCTTGCTTCGTTTTGTGTAAATTTGGTCCGTCCAATTCTTATGAAAGACAAATGAAAAATAGACTATTATAGGTTGCAGTAAAGCTGTGCACTTCTGGCATATCCATTTGAACTG
>JAYKAV010003010.1:2734173-2811826 GCA_035582835.1 Phoebastria nigripes | reverse complement strand
TTTTTTTTTTTTTTTTTTTTTTTTTTTTTAACAAAAGAGTTTACCTTCTTGTCTATACAACTGGAAATGTTCTTTGATTCAGGGAAGTTTGCAATAGCTTATGTAATATAGGGTCACTGTAGCCACTCTATTCCTGAAAGCATCTTTGGTGCCTTCAGATGTTCAGTGTAAACACAATATATCTTTTTTCTTTCTCTTTGCTACTTTCTCTGTTAATTACAAACTAGGCTTGTTTCCCACCACTACCCAAATATATACATTCTCTACCCACTTTTACATGATGATCTCAGATAGGGCATTTACTTTGGCCTCAAGAGTGGTTGCTGTTCCGCTTGCTTTGCTGCTTCACGGGTTTAGACAATGAGCTGCTCTCTGAAATGATGTTCCTTTCTGTTTCCCAGATGATGGAGACCAAGGGCATATTTCAGAATTGCTTCAGTTTCTGCAGTGCAATGGGGGGAGGAGCACAAAACAGCTGTTGTACTACTAAGGAACTTACTAAGCAGCTGAATTCCATGCCTTTTTGTATTTGTCATATTGTCCTTTGCTAGTTTCATTTGTCTAAAATGCCTTGTTAGATGAAAGTTAAGTTTACAGTTAGTGATGTAAGGGCTAACTAACCTGACAATGAAGCATGCTAAGTTTGTGATTACAACAGTGAAAACTCTGGTTACTATTTCAGTTATGGCTAGAAAGCAGAGTTATGCTTTGCTATTGCAAAAGGAATTTTCTACCTGTTGAACAGGTGGCTGACAAAGTAAGAAGTGTTGGTATCTGTACATCAGAGACTTCTTACAGCCACAGTTTCTCAGTTACAAGTTACTACACGAGGATAGCGCATCAGTGCAAAATGGGAGGAAAATATTACTGATTGAACTTAGTAGCATTGTATACTGAGCGCAGGGCTGTAAAGAGTACTTAAAGGATCATTAATGCTAAAAAGGAACTTATGGTCCTGAAAAATGTGCTTTTGTGGTAAAATAAATTTTTGCATTGCCACCTTTTATTTCTTAGAATGTCATAAATAATCATTGTCAAAACAATAATTGAAAACTACTTTGTTTCTAGAGTTTTACGCAGAGCCTGAAAAGGAGAATATCCTTGAAAAATATATATTATGCCTGTGGAGTGACCTATGAAATAGTATCCAATATACCAAAGGTAAATTATACCATATTTCTCTGGTAAATTCACTAAAAGGAACAGAATGACCTACTGCAGTGGGTGATACTGATTGGGAAGTAAATGTCCTGCTTTGCTAAGAGGAGGCAGCTTGCCAAAGTGTATATCCTGAAGTTCAGTGGTGAGATCATGTTTATCTGTAAACAGTTGAAAACGGTGGGGATTTTATTTTCTCTTCTACTGTGTTTAACTGAGTTCTTGTAGTAGAGCTATTTTTGAAATTGTATTAGTGTCTACAGAGAGAATACAGAGGATACTCAGAGGGATGTTTAGGTCAGTGAAAACAGTATCAGGGAAAATGAGTTCGCAGGAATGTAAATTGCTTTTTATGGAAAAAGCTTATACAAATTTTAAATCTACTATAGAATTTATTTTAAAGATGAACAAATGAAAATTTAAATAGCCTTGGCGCCATGTAATTGTCACTTTTTTGTGGTAGTACTTAAAATTTAAACTCTAGGGAAATCACACAGAATATCTAAGATTTGGGAAGGAAGTTGGCATTTACTTGCCTAGGAAGTTGTCATTAGTTAATCCTTAACATAAGCGATTTCAGGTTATATATGCATTATTTCTAGAAGTACGTTGACTACAGCAAAAGTGCAAAACTTCTCCTGAGCACGACCTCTTCTTAGTTCAGCATCATTTCCATCTGTATTGAAAAGTCCTGGATCATTGATTATAATTAGGATTACTGATTAAGTTAAGGATTATCGATTCAAATTAATTTCTGGATTGAGATGGTCTAAAGAAGTGAATTAATACATTAAAAACAATAGGCTTTAATTTTTAAAAACTTCAATAGTGTAACTTGTAATTTAGGCTACAGAAGAAATTGAGGATCGTGAGACCTTAGCGCTGATGGCCGCAAGGAGTGAGAATGAGGGCACATCTGATGGTGAAACGTACATTGAAAAATACACACGTGGTGTGCTGCAAGTGGAGAACATTTTGAGCCTTGAACGACTAAGACAGGCAAGGAAAAGGCACTTCTTGCACCTTTTGAACTGGATTATGAGAATTCAAGTAGAGATGATTGATCTTTTAAAAATCTTAAATGTTGGTTGTTTTTTAGTTTGGGGTTTTTTTAGAGAACATTGGACGGATAAATGTAAGACTAAGTTAACTTCTGTGACATACAGAATTCCAATAGTGGTGGGTCTAGTAACTATAGCTGGCAGTGGTGTAGTATGCAGAACCTGAACAGGCAAAGGCCAAAGAATGAATTTCAGATACAAATTTTGGTGGTTGTGTGTGCAAATTAAGATTTGTAAATGCAAGCCCTGTTTGCTGTTGTTAGCCACACTGAAAAAAGTTTCTATCCTGCTTGATCATTTCAGATGAGGAGACCACGGCATTGTTTTTAGTGTGTTCTTTTCTTTACGCAGGCAGTCACAGTCAAAGAGGCGCTCTCCACCAAAGCGAGAAACATCCGCAGAAGCATCAGCACTCCAAATGTCCACAATGTAAGGACCCTTTATCCTCTGGTAAATTAGTAATAATGGGGCAGGGGGGTGCTGTTTGTGTGCTGATGTAATGCTTGCACAGTGTGATATGGTAATGATTATTCTGAGCTAGGACTAACCAACTTGTAGGAAAGTTGTCATGAATGAAAAGGAGTCACTCGAAACTCCTCCCCACAACTGTTCATCCTATGAAATAACAAAGTTGACAGGGAAGTGGGAGGGTTGGTTGAAACTCTTCTCCTTTTATAAGGTTATTCGTTTTAGAAGTAGTTTAGGATGACAACTGCCCTGATTCAGGTTACTTTTACATCAAAGTCCCTTTAACTTTCTTCATAGTGTAAGGGATAGTTTCCATTTTGTGTGCATTTCATGTGTTCTCCTATCACCCACTCATACAGCACAAACATAGCTGTCCTTATAAATAATCTTATCTGAAAAGAGATAACAGAAAAGTTGTTAGGATTAAATGATCACAGTGTTTCCTCAAGGTATTATATTTTATAAATAAAAGGTAGGCATTTTGTCATTGTGCCTGTTGGTGTTCTATAGGTATCCTGTAGCCGACTAGATCTTTCTGCCTGTGATGAAGACGATAAGGTATGTAAATGTGACAACAGACAGCACACATTCACAGATTTTTTTCCCCCTCTTTGAAGCAAGATGTATTTGAGAATTGAAAAAAATAGGAAAACAGTATTTTTAACGGTGTCTTTACATAATATATCTTCAAAACGCTGCACTAATTACGTATTATTTTGAATTAAACCTTCTTGCCCTTCTCTGCTCTTCATATTAGAACTGTAGAAACTGATATTTAAGAAGGGGGAAGTTATAGCAAAACTTAACATACTTCACTGAAAAGCTAATTAGCTTCTAAACAATCCATTTGTGCGAGACAGAAAATTGTCTTAAGTCAGTAACTTGACATTCCTTCAGTTTGTTGTTTTTTTGGGTGTGTGGGGTTTTTTTTNAACCTACCTTTGAGTTTACCTATTAATTTTTCCATGTTTGCCTGTATCAGCATGCATATTTATGTATTTTTGTTTCTTAGGGTTGGTCTGAAAGTCACCTAGATATATCTGACTGTTCTTCCAGTTATCAAGATGTATCATGCTATGGTACTTTACCCAGGGAGTCACCTCGCAAGAGCAAAGATGGCAGTGGTGAGACTTTACAGTATATACGTAATGACAGTGTTTGTGGTTTTTTAATTACTGCATTAAACTGAAAATTAAATTCTCAGTGCTCTTTTCCTACTAAACACATTATCCAGCTTCTTGCTTTAGCAGCTAAACATAATCTGGAAGTAGGGGAGAAAGGGAGAAATGCATGAAGACATTGAGGAAAGGATGGGAAGTTGGGCGTATCCAAAAAACCAAGAGGAGGGCAGAAGAACAAGCTAAATGTGAATTGAAACAGCAGAAGGAAAAAAAAAAAAAAGAAAAGAAACAAAAAGGAACTGCTGTTGTTTTATGAATTTGAAAATGAAGATGCTTTTGTTAAAGTGGGAAGGGTCCTTTTGCAGGTTCTTTACGTGATTTGGATATTTGCTCTGCCATGTGAGTGCGTCACAGGTGCCTTATTTTCTTCAGGTCAAATTGTAACACGTTCTTCTTGATCAGGCAATACAGGTAGAGATACTGCTGCAATAAAGTGGGACTGAGAGTTTATTCATTGCTTCCTTGCCTATAATTTCCTTTTTGATCATCCTGGTTGTGCAGGATTGCTGGCTTGGTTCCAGGGCAGAATTGCAGTGTTGTGGGAAGAGGTCAAGTGAGGCTCAGGAAGCAAAGAGCTGTCAGTTCCAGTTTCAAGGACACTTCCCACTGTTTTTATGACTGAGGTGAAAAGGAGAAATATTGGAGCCTCAAGAGTGGAGGGGGCAGATACTGCTATTCTCTGCTTTCCTTCTGTTTCCAGACTTCTCAGAGGGGCATAATCTCCCCTCGTTGAGCTCTGCGTTATCTCATGCTTGGACCAGTGGTTGAATACTAAAATACTGACTTTTTTCTGTAGCCAGCAACTTACCAAATGCATGGCTTAACCTTCGGTTATTATGAATTATGCTCTTGCAGTCAAGATGTGAAGAACTGAAATACAGTATTTTTGCTTTTTTTACCTAGGTGTTGCAGCAGAGAATTCCCATGCTTTAATGGCCAGCCCTTTTAAAGCATTTTCTCCTCAGCCACCAAAGTTTTTCAAGCCCTTAATGCCAGTGAAAGAGGAACATAAAAGGAAGACCCCTCTTGAAAGCCGACCTCTGCTTAGTCAAGAGGTAATCTTTGAAAAGCACCTGTTTTTTTAAAGGAGATGGAGTGATTTTGTGTACTTGGCAAATTGTTTGCAGCATGCATCTGTTGTAGTAGGATTTTGTAATTCTCTGGTAAAATTAATCAGGCTGTTCTTTATATGTGGTGGGGTTTTGGTGTATGTTTTTTACGTGAAACACTGGGGGGGGGGGGTTCACTTCTTGGTAAGTATTCTCCTTTACAGGGTACTTCTGTTCTATTTTAAAGTAACAGTAACCTGCATTTTTTTTCTCCAGCAAGATGTTGGTGTGTTTTTTCATAGATAAAACATAACTCTGAAACAGTGTTCTACGGTGGTTATAATTCTGACCTTTATTCCTCAACCTAAAACTCTGTTGGGAGGAGTGCATGAGTTTCTCTACCTATTAACTTGAATTTTGATGTATATATGGCCAGCATGGGTGTTTCACTTTCATCATGTCTTAATGCCTTTCTAACTTGCATGCATTTAGCGCTGTGGTCAGAGTTGTGGTTTGTATGATGTGTTGTGTGTCTTAACCTTTGCAGAGCATGCCTCCATCTCAGGTGCATTGTGCTGGCTGTGTTGTGCCTTCAGGAAGTAATGCCAGCAGCATGCCTGTAGAAAGCAATAGCATACGTGAGGAAAAGATTGTAAGTTTTGTACCAGTTTCTGTTATGAGGCCTGGTGGTGGGCTTAGGGCCATTTGGTGGTGGGCTTAAGGCACTTATGCTATGGCAGCAGAAAAAAGGTGTAATGTGGATATAATCACTTGTGATTGATTGTAACCAGTGGTTATAATGAACAGTTGCTTGCCTGGCTTGCAAATGCAATCTGTCATTGGAACTAACTCAATTGGGTTTGTGTGTTCTGTTTTTTTTGTTTTGTTTTGGGTTTTTTGTTTGTTTGGGGTTTTTTTAATACTCATATGTGATTTGTCTTGTGGGGTGGGCGGGAGAGGGGAGGCTTTAGTTTTTACAGGGCACCAATGATCAAGTAAAGGGTGGTTTAGTGAACCATGTTGTTGTCACTCTAATATACCTTGTATGTTACCCAGATTTTGTGACTATACCCCAGAGTAAATGGAATGATCCCATTTGGTGTAAGTAACCRTGCATTTAGGTGTGGGTACACTATAAAAAGCTTCTCATTGCCTGATGTGGAAGTAATATGACTAAAATAAGATTGCTGCTCTTAATTAACCTGCAGCCTGTCTTCATCATAATTCAGGCGGTGAATTGAGGTGGAGGGCTTTTATTTTAATCTTCACCTGCCAAATCCTTTTCTCACTGCTGCTTCAACAAAAGGTGTATCATCATTTCTGCTGTATGATGGACTCTGTTTTTGGGCTGTGGAACATGGCTGTAAATACTTGCTTTAATCAGAGCTTTAGATTTAAAATTCAGAGCCTTCAAATTATTTCCCGTAAGTATTATAGGCCTCTTTTACCACAAAGTGCTAGTGATGGATTCTTCCTATTCAACAGTTATTTTCATTCCTACCATATAGCCAAGCCATTAAAAAATCTGTTCTGGATTTCTAATGCTATGTTGTAGGTTGTTATACCAAAGTATCCCGAGTGTTCTGGTGTATATATTTGAAGCTTGGCTGCTGGTTTTGGGTAGCAGCTGTTTTATTCTCAATCATGTTAATTTTCCGTAAGGTAGCTTACATGCTGACTCTGAGTCACTGATACAAATAGCATGAAGGTGTTTGGAAGACAAAATCTTCTAGTGGGTTGAAAACCATCACTTGGAAACTAAATTGTTACAAAATTTTCCATAGCAACTTCAGGGCAGTTTTAATCCCTTGAGTAAAATCAGAGTCCCACCCCATGCATGCCCTGAATTAACCCAGGCATTTGCCTGTGCTGCTTTCCAAAGATAAGCAGGAGCTTTCAGAGCTGGAAAAGGGCAACATCCTGCACCAGGCTTTTCCAGTTAGAATGGAACTAATTCATTGAACAGTGTAAACCTGCTGTAGCTAACAGGGCCCTGGAAAGAACTGTTTTTTCAGTTCTCAGCTGCTTGCTCCTACCTTTGCACTGACTTCTCCCTTGCATCAACATAGCTTTTTGTTCGGTTGCATGGTAAGTCAGATCAAGGGAACTGATCCATCCAGCTGATGGCTAGACTACCATGGAGTTATATTTCATTTGGATCTACTCCCCTGTCTGATCACCGTATAGACACTTGAGTGGGTACTGGGGAGGCAGGCAAAGAACTAGCAGCCACTACTGGGGAGGAGGTTGAGACGGCTACCTTGCGTAGCCCTGCCAGCTTATGGCATTGGGTTTATCAAATTACAGCTTCTGGGTTTTTTCTATCACTTTAGGAAGGAAGCCTTTGTAAGATGTAGGCTTCCCAGGCTACCCCACATTTTTCAGAGCTGGAACAAGTCTATGTTTTAACTAGACTGGAGTATATATTTCACACGTTTGGATGAATAGTGCTCTCAGAATGAGTTCAGAGATTACACTAGGGCAGCATCACAGCTCCACATGAAACTTCAGCTGTCTGCTCCTCTCTATCTGATTCAAAGTGAAGTTTTCACATTATTAATCAATACTGTAAATGATCACTCCAAGGTGCAGAGCCTCATACTTCTAATTAATCACTGGATGATTGGTGTCGCTTCAGGTGTGATGCTCACTTGCCTCTTACAGCATGTAAAAAAATGCCATAGAAGTAAAGCGACTAAACGTACAGGAAGCTAGTAATATTAACTAGATTAATGTTCTGCATCTAAGTAGGCATAAGAATGATGTTTTGCCTTTTTCTCATGTTTCTCTGGGATCTGTTCTTAACTCCTCTTGAATATTCAAAGCACATCTGTCAAAGGAAGGAAAAAAAAAAGCAGTTAACAAAAAATCTTTTTATTCAGTTGGCCTGAAAGAGAGCATTCAACCTAAAATTTCAGACAGTGCTTCCACATGTGTTTAATATTGCAGCTATTTCAAAACAGCGTGACATAAGGGCATGTTCTATATAATATGTGAGTACAGTGGAATGTGTTAAGGTCAGATGAAATGTTTTCATATTGAGTGTATTTGAATACTGCCTGTAATTAACACGTCTAAGGGGGGTTTGGTGAAGAGCAAATCCTCCTAGCGGGCGATGAAAATTGAAGTACCAGTGGTGCAACCACTAAGTAAGGATTACTGATTTTTAATTTAGTAAAATGGGAACTAGCATCTTTGAGGTTACTTGAGAGGTGTAATTTAGGGATTTGAAAAGTCGGATACTTTAACTTTTAACTACACAGTATATTTGTTACAAAGCAGGTGTAGGGAAGCTGCTCTGTGTTCTTGCTTACTTTGCTTCTGTTATTGCTAAATCTTGATGTATAGTCTTGTCCCCTTAGTTCTTGCTGGCACATTCTTACTGTTTTCAGTTCTTAAATTTGTTTTTCATTATAGTCTTTCTGTTACTTCCCAGGGAAGTGGCTGCAGTTTCTTTACAAATTTTTCAAGGATTTTATCTTTATTTCTACCAATAGCCTGAGCAGTACAAGGCGGCTTCCTTCTTTTTTCCCCCACATCTTATATCCACAGGAATTTGAAGAACCCTGAAATTGCTTTGTTTCCAGAATTTCCCCATTGGGAAGCTCAAGAGGAGCTTTGAAAGGAAATATTTCTTGTCCCCACAAGGGGTACCTTTTGTCTGTCACAAGGTGATGTCTCGTCACCTATTTGCAGCATTCTTCACGACCCATGTTCTAGTAATAAGACTGCTTCTCTGTACCTTAGCTTTTGTATTTAAGATGATAGATAACCCTGAAACAACACACGACTGGCAATGTGGTTACTTGTTTGACTTTTCCTAATCAAGGAAAATTGTCCAATCCATTGTCTGTGTGTCTGTAGAGCCATTTCTCAGTTACAGTGCCTCTTATCCAGTCTGATTCTGAACAGGGACCCTGTCTGTACTAAGATTTTTTTTCAGTCAGATGAGGAATCTGGCAGGATTCGAAGGAGAAACAAAGAACTCTGTGACAAAAATGCCTTTTGGTTTCAAGTGGATGTTTAGCTAGAATCGACTAGAAATACTTCCTTCATGAAATGCTTATCAGTTTGGAGTTCATGTAATATCTTAAACCCACTGTATTTGATAACACTAGAGTCTGTAATATTTTAAAAACAGCAAACTACAAGGTTCTGCATAGAGCAAAACTTACTTTTGCATAAGTAATAAGGGTGAAAGGGAAGGAGTAAGCAGAATAATTGAGAAAAGGTCCCTCAGAGATGAGCAATAGGTATACTCCAATATGCAAAAAAGATGTTTTGCATAATGCTTTAGTGCTTGGAAGGGTATTCATAGTCTCAATAAAGTGGATATGAATTTTGTCCTTTACTTTTAAAGGGACTACCTGTAGATTACAGATGTAAAGAACAAGATTTTCAATAATACAAACCATTTTCAATAGTCTTACTTGACATTTCATAACACTATCACTCCTCTGCAGAGAAATAAATAATTGCAAAATAAAGCCTTCATCCAAATTCCATATGAGAAATAGCTCTGAAGCAGAGCTGTAGAAACTAGTAAGCAAAGGATGCTAAGCCTGTACTTGAGCAAATATTAATAATCTGAAATCTGGTTGGATTTGTCGGATATACTTAGACAGGTAGAGGCATCTTCTTCAGATACTGATTGCTCTGCCAACAAAAATTTAATATTATTGGAAATCTTGATTCAGCTTAAGAGGCCATTCTGCATGGGTAATATGACTAAATTATATCTGCTATAAGCTTGAACATGGTAGGAATGAAAATGAGACCTTGTTATAGATAAGGGCCATAGCGAGTAGTGATCACTTGAAAAAATGCAGGATAAAAGAAAAGTGAAGTMATTTAGAACATCTTTACAGTTCTTTTTTTTTAAAAATCAAACAAACAAAAACTGGGAAAAAAACCCACCTCCAGGTTAGGAGAAAGATCTTGTCACATAAGCATGTGCTTCCTAATAAATACCTACGAGGATGTTTTAGTTAATTGCACTGCTGAATGGGCCGGGGAACTGGTCACAAATGACTTGGAGAAGGCCAACGTACTCAGTGCCTTCTTTACTTCAATCTTTATCTGTAAAACTAGCCTTCAGGAATCCCAAGCCTCAGATACCCAAGGGAAAGTGTGGAACAAAGACAACTTACCCTTGGTAGGGGACCACCAGGTTGGGGAGCACTTAAACAAACTGCATGTTTGTTTAAGTAAACATAACCCACGAGTGCTGAGGGAGCTGGCTGAAGTTATTGTAAGGCCACTCTCAATTATCTTTGAATGTCATAGTAATTGGGAGAGCTACCTGAAGACTGGAAGAGAGCAAATATCACTCCTGTCTTCAAGAAGGACAAAGAAGAAAGATTCAGCTAACCAGACTGGTCAGTCTCACTTCTGTCTCTGGGAAGGTGATGGAGAAAATGCTCCTAGAAAGCATTTCCAAACCCATGAAGGACAAGAAAGTGATTGGGAGTAGTCAGCATGGGTTTACAAAGGGGAAATCATGCTTGACCAACCTCAGTTGCCTTCTACAATAAGGTGACTAGCTTGGTGGATGGGGAGAGAGCAGAGGATGTTGTTTACCTTGACTTCAGCAAAGCCTTTGACACTATCTCCTATAACATCATCATAGATGGGCTGACAAAGTACAGTTTAGATAGGCGGACAGTGAAGTCGATTAAAAACTGGTTGAACGGCTGGGCCCAGAGGGTTGTGGTCAGACGTGCAAAGTCCTATTGGAGGCTGGTAACAAGCAGTGTACTCCAGGGCTCAATACTGGGGCCAGTAGTGTTCAACACCTTCATTAATGACCTGGATGATTGGATGGAGTGCACCCTCAGCAAGTTTGCAGATGATACAAGACTGGGAGAAGCAGCTGATACACCAGAGGGTTGTGCTACTATTCAGAAGAACCTCAACAAGTTGGAGAACTGGGCAGAGAGGAATCTCATGAAGTTCAACACGGGGAAATGCAAAGTCTTGCATCTGGGGAGGAATAACACCAGGCACCAGTACATGTTGGGGGCTGACCAGCTGGAGAGAAGCTTTGCGTAGAAGTACCTTGGGGTCCTCATGGACAACAAGCTGGCCGTGAGACAGCAGTGCACCCTTGCGGCAGAGAAGACCAACAGTATACTAGACATCACCAGCAGGCTGAAGGAGGTGATCCTTGCTCTCTACTCAGCATTAGTGAGGCCGTATCTGGAGTATTGTGTCTGGTTCTGGGCCCCCCAGTACAAGAAAAATACGGAATTACTGAAGTGAGTCCGGTGCAGGGCTACAAAGATGATTAATAGCTTGAAGCATCTGACGTATGAGGAGAGGCTGGGAGAGCCAGGACTGTTCAGCCTGGAGGAGACCGGGCTCAGGGGCATCTTATCAATGCATAAAAATACCTGATGGGAGGGAGTGAACACAAGGCAGACTCTTCTCAGTAGTGCCCAGTGACAGGACATGAGGCAATGGATGCAAATTAAAACACACAAGATTCCATCTGAACACAAGAGAACACTTTTTTACTGTGAGGGTGGTCAAACACTGGAATGGGTTGGGCAGAGAGGTTATAGAGTCTCCATCCTTGGAGATCTCAAAACCCACCCAACTGGATATGGTCCTGGACAATCTGCTCTGGCTGACCCTGCTTGAGCAGGGGGGGTTGGACTAAATGAGCTCAAGAGGTGCCTTCCAACCTAAACAATTCTGTGATTATTCTGACATGTGCAAACTGAACAAACCTGTTTGCTGTCTATGTATTTGAAGCTTTTTTTGGACAAAGTTATTTGAGCAGTCTTGGCTATTAGGAAGTATAGGAAGCATTTTCAAGAGGATGTTTATCTTAAACTTGATGTATTGGTTCTCAATGCATTGGTCATCTGGTTAAGTATTGTGCTTTTTCATCAGTGATTCATGGCAGGTGTCTGAAAGCATCGAACTACTTCAGATATCACAGAGGATCTGCCTTGATCAGTAGTTGAAATCCACGATGCAGATAAAGGAATTGAGAAATAATAGGTGCTTGAGTTCCTCTAAAATTTAAGTACTTCAGCAGTTTTCATTTTTCTGAAAATGTTCTTCTTTCTAGTAGGAATTTGCTGTAAACCAACCATTTTTAATATATATGTGTGTGTACACATAGATATATGTATGTATATGTACATATATTTATATATGCATATATATGTATAAATAAATACACATATTTATATGAAAAATGAAGTACTTAAAGAAGCATCCATGTGGAGTCCTGCCTGCAGTATTTTATATTGGGGGAACAGCCCAGCCATGTTGCTGGGGTTTTTCTCAGTTGCATCTTGACAGACTGAAGTCCTCAGCTTCAGATGGGCTCTGTGAAAGCCACGTTTGTGGGCTGGTCACAGTGCATCACCACTCGTTATCAAAGGGAAATTCAGGGAGGTAACTCCAAATTCTGCCAGGTTGATTAGTGTCACTTATTTCCCTCCAAACATGTACATGTATGCATACAAATGCTTCCTTGAAGATTCGCTGTGATATTCGATCCTTTTGCGTTTATTTTCAAACATCGTGAACGTGTTCAGGTGTGATAGCTAGGGGTAAGCAAAATTATTTAGCCTCACTGGTATCAGATTAATAGAAAATCCCATTGTGCAGGATAGTTTTTAATAATCAGTATTGCAGTGGAGACCCTGTAAGACCTCTTAGATTCATATTTATGTTTATCTTGTTAGGTGGTCAATTAGCTCTATAGAATACCCTCGATAGGTTTGATTAGTCTAAATCCTGGGGAAAAAAGTTTATAATACATGGCTTTAAAATTGAATATGATGGAAATATGTAAACATACAACTTTCATGTTATAAGCTTTCCTTATGCCACAATTTATTGCTTTATATTTTCTGAACTACTTAGGATTTATCTTTATTTTCTAAAAATTGAATAGCTCAGTGTAGACAGGATATGTTCCCAGCAGCTTTGTTCAGAGGTGCCTTCCATTCTTCAATTAAAGAATATTAAAGGTATATATTTCTCCATGTTCCGAAAGGAAAAAATCAAGGAAGTTCAGTTTATTTTGGAAACTTTACTGTCATAGGTTCCTAATCCTGTGCAACTCTCTCTTCTTTTGCAGGACTCTGAGGAGGAAGACAGTGAGTTGGAGGCCATTAATAAGAAGCTGATAAGTCCACAAAGTTTTCAAAATTTCCGGCCTTACGTACCGGAGGAGTTTGCTGACTTCAGTGTTTACAATGCTAGCCTGGAGAACAGGGAATGGTTTTCTTCTAAATCAGACTTCATGAGTTCACGTGTTCTTGAGAAAGAGGTATCCCGCAGCCCCACCACTAGCAGTATTACTAGTGGCTACTTTTCCCACAGTGCCTCTAACGCTACTCTGTCTGACATGCTTGTTCCCTGTAGTGATAGCACAGACCAGCTAGCCAGTCACACGAAGGAGCTGGACTCTAATGATCCCTCAGGATCATCTCTTGCACATGATTTAAGATCTTCTTCGAACAAGGAATGTCGAGAGTCAGAAAAGGAGTTAGCAAGAGAAAAGTTAGCTGTGTTACCACTGAAAGAAAAGAGTGCCTTAACGGAACAAGTACCACTGTCCCTCGATGCCACTGACAGAGACTCTCAGCAGTTATCCAGAGCTGGATCATTTTCAGCTTTAAGTTCCTCGGATGGCAAAAATACCTGTTGTACAATTGAATTTTCAGCGCGTGAAGCAACAGTTGAGCACACGACGGACATTCTGGAAGATCACTCCTTTACAGAGTTCATGGGCGTCGAAGATGGAAAGGACTTTGACCATTCGACAGCTCCGCAGTCGTGTTCCCTTGTGTCCTCTAATGGAGTGAGTGCCTCAGAGTTGCCCCGAGGCACTGACAAGGAGCRGAGCATGTGCGTGGGCCAGCTGAGCTCTGCAGCAGCAGTGGGCGACCGGCTTGCAGATGCTGTGGAAAGCCCTTTTTGTTCTGTGCTGGTAAAAGAGACTTCAGACCGTGAGACTTATCCTGATACCTCTGTAGACGATTTTATTGGGAAGGACCACTTGGATGGTTCTGATTGTGAAGAAGGTGCTTCCACAGATCAAGCCCACGTCTTGCCTAGCTGGGTGGCTGTGGGTGAACAAGTCTGTGTTGGAAGTAATAAGATGGGCACGGTGAGATATGTTGGAACGGTGGATTTTTCAGCTGGAATCTGGATTGGAGTTGAACTAAATGTTCAGCTGGGTAAGACTAAATATGCTCTGGGTTATTTATGCAGCTAGTGTGATCTATTTTTAAAGTTGCACTACAATCATATGCTGTTCAGTCCTGCAAAGTACCTCCAATTTTATGTAAACTTGGTATCTGATAGACCCAGTTCTAGGCTTTCTGTTTATAGGAATGCTTTGATTAATTTTTAACTGTCTTAAAGCCCTGTTCCTCTTGCTTTATGCAGAATAACGTTTTTGCATGTTGTGGTAGTTCCCGTTGGTACCCATCTATTTTTACAGATCAGAAAAACAAGCAAAGCCTAAAATTGGCAGATGTTTTTTAAATCAACATGCATGTTCATGGGCATCACTTGTCAAGTAGGTTTGCTGTCTGTAGCTTTCAGAGATTGTTTTTTTTTTTTTTCTTCCCACTGGAGAAATCTTAATTATAGAGCACAGGTTTTCTTCAACTTCAATTCAGTGGGGTCAGAAAAAGTCAATGTTCTGCAAGTGTTAAGAGACTCCTACAGAAATGCTTCAGATCTTTTAAAAAGATTGTTTTTAGTAGTTTAATAGATATTAACACTGATACTAGAAGTTTCTCTGGCAGCTAAGTTTTAAGCTTTGTAAGCAATAGGTTTTGAGGATAGTTTATTTTGTAAAATTAGCAAGTGTTTGACTTTTTAAACTGTTGATTTTAACGAAGTAATATTTTAGGAAATCATCTTTTTGGTCACAATTCAAGCCCTCCTTTTGAGGTTTTGTTCTCCCTAGTGTATGGTATGCATGTGGCTTCATCACTCAGCATTAACAATCTTGACTATTTGACAGATAGCCAAAGATACTTACACTTCAACGCTACAATTGTATGTGCTAATGAAAGTACCAACAATTAATTCTGTGCATTTATTTTCATTGAAGGGAAGCATGATGGAACTGTAAAAGGCAGAGAGTACTTCCACTGTAAACCACGACACGGTGTCTTTGTTCGTCCTGGGCGCCTCAGCAGAGCACCAGCTTCCGCAAGGAAATGGAGTAGCACTTCACGGTCTCAGGCATCTTCCACTTCAGAGAAACGGAGAAGTTCTGTGCTTCAAGGCTCATCATCCGCTCCTAAAACAGGAGGAGAAGTCCTCTGCCATTCAGGAGATGCAGCGGCTTCGGCTTTTTCTAGGAAACAGGAAAACAGGAAATCTTGGATTAACTAAACTGCAGTATTTTTGCACTTACTACACGCATCACTGTGTAGAAAACTTACGGATTTTTGAAGCTATTGTACATTTTAATCTGTCCATACAGAATGTGTATTCTCTAGAGTCCTTGACTTAATCCTCTAATTTTCTATAAATAATATATATATATTATATATATATATATGAATGTGTATCTATAGTTTGTCTGCCAGTGGGCAGATACGGCTGCACACTAAAATACAGTTAAAGCTGATCTGTAGATAACTGAGGTACTGGACTATTTGTTACGCAACAACTTGGGAGATATATTTTAAACAACAAAAAATATTTTATTGTGGAAAAACCAGGAGGTAAATCCGTATTTGGGGAAAAAAAAAAAGCTACGGTTTGCTGTTCTTAATTACCAAAGAACTTGTTTTAGACTGACACATTTGCTGTTTATATCTTTCTATTGTAAATGTTTTAACTGATAACTTGGTGCGATGTTTCTTTTAGTCACTGAGCACCGTGCAGCCTTATGTTCCGTCTTTAAGCACACTGAAATATCCAACTGCTTCGTATTTTTTGTCTTCCTAGAGGCCTGCCACTGTGCTGACTTGGCATTGGATTGAAATGACTAACAATGCCTGAAGCTATAGGTCTGGCATTTCATATGTTAACATAAGCCAGCCGGGCAGTTTGACTGCAGAAACAGTATTACTGCAGGGGTGTGAGAGGACAACATTTGGGGGTTTGGGGGCGGGGGGGGAATGGGGAAACAAAGAAGCAGTAAATGGATCATGACTGCAAACTTTGCACTTGTTACTTGCTGGTTATTATCAAGATGAAATAGAACCTGCTAAGGTAATTTTAATCTGTAAAGTTTATTTTAATAATGGGAATGATGGAGGGATTTATGTCTGGTGCTCATGAATTCCTAAGAAGGTTGTTCCACATGTAGATACTGTAGATGCCTGTACAAGTGTTCTGGATATTTGTAAAGTAACACGGTAAAAAATGAGTGAAGTGAATGGTCTGCTGTATCTGTTCTTCTTTGTTCTTAGCAAGTGAATGATTGAGATACCTGGGACCTTACTGAAAAGCTGCTGTTCGTTCTTTGATTGTTGTGTACAGTAAGCGGACTCTCGTATTTTACTATTTACTGTAAAGAACTGTAATTTATATACTGCCATACTGTATTTAATTGGTACAGACCTATTGTGTGTTAGAATACAGACTGTTTACTTGGGATTTTAAAAAAAAAAAAAAATGTTTTGCTTGTATTTGGTACAATTAGGTTTCACGGTCAAATAGTAAGCTGTTTCTAGCTGACAGTGCTCAGATGCAAAATACTTTGTAAAAATGCTGAAGGACAATATGATTGGAGTGGAAGACTGGATGGTATTAACTTGTTTTAACACTGACCGGTTCATGCAGTGTTAAGAGGAGAATAGCAGCCCCTGTGGATACACATTCCTCACCTGCTGCTTTCCCCTTCCTTCACAGGAGGGGGAGCGGAGCTGGGGAGCTCCTGCCAGAGAATGGCGTTATGTGAGTCAAGGGGAGACGGGACAAGTTCCTGGAAGACAGACAAGGCAGAATCATTGCTAAATATGTAAATGCCTCAGCTGAGTACAACACAGTTGGCAGCTGGGAGGGTAATGTGCTGGGGGGTGGTGAAAGGGGGGGGGGGGGGGGGTGTGCGAAGTTCAGCGTACTTGCCCTTGACATAACTTTTGGCTTCTCTGAGACAGGATTCTTATGTGTTAATTGATTTTGGTGGAATGAGTATCTTCGCAGAACACTTCATACTTATGATGTCCACCTAGAGTTGTTCTCGCTGCATTAATGATACTGCTGCTGGAGGAAATTACCATAATAGAAAAAATGCGTTATGCAGAAGTATTTATCAGGCACAGGTGCTCCTAGAACACTGCCAGGTACCTACACCCAACACCACGGTCTTCAAGATAATTTTAGATGTCCCTTTGTATTTTCTAAAAAGCATTATAAAAAGCTTACACTCATGTGTGTGTGTGCACACATTTGCATAAACATATTTGTCCAAGGCCAATACAAACACTTTTGAAAGCTAATGTGGCCATTTTCTTATGGCAAAGGTGCAGTATTTACACCAGGTTAGCATCAGCTGAACTAGGCTCTTCACGGTTTCAGACCAGAGAGAATGCATGATTGCTTAAGAAACACCAGAATAATTTTGCTTCTTAGGGTATACAATCTATACATGCCAGAGAAACCTAAACAAGCCAACCTAGTTTTGTGCTGTACACATTTCACATAACCTGTGCTGTCATCACTTCTGTTATTATTGACAGACCTGTACTTTTGCAAACCTTGCCCTGGGTTAACTTAAAGTTAGGAAGAGCATATCTCATGAATGCGATGAGGTAATGTGGAAAAGCAAGCATTTTAGTTGATGTACTCCTCAAACTCTGGTACATAAACACAGAAGCAGTTTTTCTATTAGTAATGTTAGACTAGTAGTTTGCTATCTTGAACTTTGTAATCAGTGCAGTAATGTTGTAGTGATAGTCCAACTGCAAATTGCCTTTTTTTTCCCCCTTTTTTTTTTTTTTTTTAAATATTACCTTAACCAGCATCTAAAATACACTGCCTAATAAGCAGGATGTACAATCCATACTAAGACCTCGATTTAAAAAACCAAACCAATGCTGGTCGTAATGCTGAATAACGTAGGGCAGAGCCCATCCCTCATTTGTCTGAGCCGCCAGAACATGCCTGTCATCTCGGTGGTTTCCGCAGTCCAGAAATTCTATCTGGACTGATTTTGACCATCAGGGTAGTTACAGCGTTGAATGAGATCATGCCGGCCTTTATCTTTGTTTTCTGAATTTATTGTGTGTTGTTTTTTTCAAGCGTACATGCCTTTATGGAGATTCAGCCAGAGCGCTCAGAGAACAGCTGTTACAGTCCAGCAAGCAAAAGCACAGTGTTTAATCAGTAGTKCTGGCGCTCTCAAATGTTCCCCCACAAAAGGCTTCCTTCATGTTTGCAGCCGGAGGCAGAATATTACATGCTGTTATGATGTAAGTCACAAGAAGTGCCATGAAGCAGTGTAATGAATGAAACGTGGGCTGCAAGCCCCTGGGAGCAACCTCTGGGTATTCTGCCCCCCTGCCTTGGTCTTGCCCGTCCCCCTTCCTTCCCTCCTGTCACTCCCCATGCCCTGTACCTAGGGGCCGGGTCCGAGGCCGGAGAGGCTCCCTGGCTGCGTGGGCTGGTCAGCAGGTGGTGGACTTAAAAGAGCACTTCTGCGGTATGGTGGGACTTGCCTTGCAGTCTTTCCTATGTTCGGGTACGCGTTTTGGGGACCTCTTCGTCTGCTGAGCTGGAAAAAACAGGAAAAAAGTGAAATCTAGGACTAAAGAGATTTAAAGATGTTGGGAAAGGGGGAGAGGAAGAGGCTGGATGAAAGCAGTTGCTGTATTGTTTCTGCAGAAAAACAAGCTAAAAACAGCTTTCCTCATAAAAACTGTGGAAACTGAGTAAGCTGTCAGGAGGGGTTTTTTTAATGCTATGAATGTCCAAGTCCTGTTAGCATAGGAGCGTACAGGAGTTTCGTTGGTGAATGTGTAAACGGCGACCGTCTGAGGGTGAACCTCGGACTGATGACACTGGAAAAGCATCCAGCTTTTCAGACCTGCTCGGGTGTGATTTAATCTTAAATACGTGTTCGTTCTGGCATCACGTCAGACTTCTCGGCCTCCATCCATCCCCTCCTACCTTAATACCAGCTGCAGCCTCTCGATCGCACACCCGCTGCCGGCCGGGAGCTCTGCGAGCTGTTAACAGCGAAAAGCGAGGGCGGAGCGGAACGAGGGCCGGCCCCGCCGCAAGCCCGGGGCGGGACGTGCGGCCCCGCACGGCCTCAGCGCCGCGCAGCCGCGGCCATCGTCGGTCGCCGCCGCTGAGGTAAGTACTCTCGGCGGGGCGCGAACCTGCGGCCCCGGGGGAAAGGGAACCGCGCCGGCGGACGGAGCCGCGCCGAGGGGGAGGCGGCGGCSGCCGCCGCCGCCTCCCCCTCGGCGCGGCTCCGTCCGCCGGCGCGGTTCCTCTTCGCCCTTTTGCAGGCGGGCAGCTGCACGTAGGCTTGCTGGCCGCCGGGGTTTGGTGCCTCAGCTTCGTCCCGCTGCGAACCCTGCCCAGCAAAGCGGCCGTCGGGTTGTTTTTTCCCTTCTTAAAATTTGACAGTCGTATCCTTGCTTTTGCGTGAAATACGCTCCCTGAGCGGGCCGCTTGTGTTTCGTTTATTTCTTCTCAGGTAACGTACTTCCGAGTGATGCTGATGAGTCTCTTTCGATTTACCGCTAGAAGGTTGGTTTCCCAAGCGTATTGTGGACTTAAGGCTGCTTCTTCAACGAAACAGAAGTTTTGCTTGGAAATGGCTCGTCCTAGTTCAAGTAAGACATCCTTTTGTTTCCTTTAGCACCCCGGACAGGTGTTTAAGCTCGATTTGAAGTTCTAGAAGGTTTCGTGGAATAGGGGGAATCTGTAGTTTAATTCAAAATGTTTAGAAGAGCGTGAAGTTGATTTTTTCAGCTGCTAAAATTGATCTTCTATGGATGTTTCCAAAAACCCTTGCATAGTTGCAGTTACTGTGGTTGCCTGGTGATTTGTTTTTAGTGTTTATAATTTATGGACGTAAACGTATGATAATTAATTGTATTTCTGTTTCATAATCGTAACGGGTAATAAAACTCACTCCTCATTTCTTTGTACGAGAATTATGGAGGGCCTCGAGCATTTGTAACAGCTCGGGAGCAGGATATTGGGTAACCCCAGGAGCCTTGTTCAGTCTCGTAGTAGTAAATATCCTCTTTTTGTTTGTCTGGGGGTTTTTTGGTTTTGTTTTTTAATTTGAGGATGTGCTTTAATTTTAAAACCACGCACAGAACTTCTCAGGTATAATAGTAAAATCCCTAACAGCTGAGTAGCCAAGGCGCCCTTGCTTTCTCTGCCGTCTCGAGCATCAGTGTTCGGCTGCTGTCAGAGACCGGAGACTGGACTGGGGGGGCTTCCGGCCTGATCTTTACACGTTCAAGGGCTCTGTGAGGTTTGGTTTACAACAGCAGATGGGGCATCAGAATCATAGTGTTCTCTGCCCAGTTCTAGGGCGCTTGTGCTGTGGGTCTTGGGACTTCTCCAGTGACTATCTCTCCTTATAAAAACTTACCTGCCTTTGGTTTAAAAAAAAACAAAACAAAACAAAACAAACAAACAAACAAACAAAAACAACAAAAAAAAAACATGTAGTGAATTATGAAGATCAGGGTTGTGATCAGCAGCTCAAAGTCCAGCTGCAGGCCAGTCACTAGTGGTGTACTGTAGGAGTCAATACTGGGGCCAGTATTGTTTAACACCTTCATTAATGATCTGGATGATGGGCAGAGTGTACCCTCAGCAAGCTTCTAGATGACACAAAGCTGGGAGGAGTGGCTGATACGCCAGAGGGTCGTGCTGCCATCCAGAGGGACCTGGACAGGCTGGAGAAATGGGCTGAGAGGAACCTCATGAAGTTCAGCAAATGGAAATGCCAAGTCCTGCCCCTGGGGAGGAGTAACCCCAGGCACCAGGACAGGCTGAGGCCAACCTGCTGGAAAGCAGCTTCGCAGAAGAGGCCCTGAGGGTCCTGGTGGGCACCAAGTTGACCGTGAGCCAGCRATGAGCCCTTGTGGCAATGAAGGCTAATGGGTGTCCTGGGCTGCACTCGGCAGAGTATCTCCAGCAGATGAAGGGAGGTGGTCCTTCCCCTCTGCTCAGCCCTGCGAGACACACGTGGAGTGCTGGGTCCAGTGCTGGGCTCCCCAGTACAAGAGAGACATGGACTTACTGGAGAAAGTCCAGTAAAGGGCCACAAAGATGATTAAAGATTTGGAGCATCTGACATATGAGGAGAGGCTGAAAGAGCTGGGACTGTTCGGCCTGGAGGAGACCGGGCTCAGGGGCATCTTATTGATGTATAAAAATACCTGATGGGAGGGAACGAAGACAGGCAGACTCTTCTTAGTGGTTCCCAGTGACAGGACATGAGGCAGTGGACACAAATTAAAACACACGAGATTCCATCTGAACAACACAAGAAAACACTTTTTACTGTGAGGGTGGTTAAACACTGGAATGGGTTGTGCAGAGAGAGGTGGTGGAGTCTCAGTCCTTGGAGATACTCAAAAGCCACCTGGCTGGACACGGTCCTGGACAATCTGCTCTGGCTGACCCTGCTTGAGCGGGGGGGGGGTTGGACTAGACAATCTCCCTTCCCACCTCAGCCATTCTGTGATTCTAAAATATGTTGCTTTAAAATCAGTATCTGAGGTAAACTGGAAGAGATTGTTTTTAACTCTCTTTAGCTAACCTGTTCCTTTTTAATCTTGTTTTTAGAAAGATGCAAAGGAAATTTCCCATATTTTTCCCAAGTTACTTTACCATGCAGGGAAACATGGAGGGAATATATATTCAAAAATAGAAAATACAATTGCAAACCTAGAAAACGGGCAAGATGCCTCAGAAGGAAATGCATTTTCCCAAATTACCTTAATTTTGAAGGTGATACTTTGTAACTAAACATAAATTTTTTTCATCTCAGGATCTTACCTTACAATTAGGAAGCAAACTGTTGCTGGGTGGTGGTGGCAGCAGTTGTTATCATGGTAGCATCTAGTGTGGGGTTTTAGTTTAAGGCTCTGTCTTGCAAATATTGAGTATATTCGTAGTTTAATACATGTTGCCCCGCTGGGCTTGCCCATATGCGTTTTTGAGGATCTCCAGGAATTGCCCTTCAAATTCCAATATACAGACACTCAGAAACAAATGAGAGTTCTGAAATTGAAGTCGTGGGAGGTGTACGCGGAAGCCATTTCTGGATGCGTAAGTTTGCCAGCACTGTATGTATGGCCTCTTATATAAAAGTATAAGCGTTCGAACAGCTGTGGTTTTTTTCCTCCCCGTGCATAGATATGGCTGATTTTCGAGAAGTGTTTGCCAAAGCAAAGCATATCGCCATTATCACGGGAGCTGGTGTTAGTGCGGAGAGTGGAGTTCCTACCTTCAGAGGGGCTGGAGGTTTCTGGAGAAAGTGGCAAGCCCAGGTACGTACTGGTGGCACGTGTCTGCGCAGCCGTGCTTCTCAGTCTGTYGGGCAGGTGAGCGTGAAGAGTCAGAAGCAGCTGGGTACCTTAGGGGGTGGAGGCGCTCCCATGGCGGTACGGCGGGGACGGAGCTCTCCCTACGGCCCTGTCTGCAGCTCTTCCCTGTGCCCTGCGGGGGCTGCTTTGTGCAGCTGCAACTTCTTTTCTGTCGTTTGGTTTATCGGTTGTTTGGGCAAAACGATGTTCTTGCAGGCAGCTCTGGGTCTTTCTACCGTCCTTGTTTTCTCGCTGCCTTGCAGCTTAGCTGTTTGCTCATCTTTTGACACCCTCACTCTTTTCCTACCTCTCGGGGCCTTTCCTGTTTTAAACTCTCAAGAACCTTTTACCAAAATAACAAAGGACAGAACCGACGATACCGACTAGTGGTTTTCTTTTAATCTTGGTTTCTCATAATACTCTCTAAAAATGTTTAGGATTTTTTTTTTGTTTGGGGGCGGGGTTCCTCACAGTCTCTAACTCTCCCACAAGCTCTGTCTCTCTTGCTGGTGTGACCTCGCCAGCGCTGGGAGCCACTGGGGTGGGAGAGGAGGTGGAAGCAGACGCTGTGGGGTGGAGTGGTGCAGCAGGGAGCACCAAAATGTGCGAGTTGCGTAGGTGCCTCGTGAGCTTGATTCTGCGTGGTGCCGCGGATGTTTCAAGTAACAGTTATGCTCTCAGTAACTGCTACCCTGAACGCGGCAATTGCGTTTGCTTTCTTTATGGTTTTTAATGACAGCGTTCATGAAAGAGTTGATGAAGTTAAAAAGGGGTCAGAGATATGAGTTTTTCAAGATGGTTTGAATCTAAAGATGCGTTTTTTCTTTAAGTGACTATCAATTCAAATAAAGCATGCATGTGTATAAATGCCTGGTCCTTCTGCATCAGAAAGCTTGCATTCAGCGTTTTTGTATCAGTAGAATTGTGCGTTGAAGCGTTAGACTGAGCTACTCCTCGTTTTAAAAAAAGATAAGGCAAAATTAAAGTTAGTGTGAAAAGTATAGCTTAGATTTTACTGGCACATAAAAGACAAGACGTTAGTCTTTGGTTTTGACGATGGCTATAATTTGGCTTATGTTAAATTAAGGCAGAAAAGAAATTGCTAGCAAAGGAAATACACCCACACGATGCCGAGTTTTATGGCTGCTGTGAAAAAGAGAGTTTTGAACGCCAAAAATCGTGTGCATTGAAGTATCTCATCTTCCTTTGTGCCGTGCTGAACTCCTAACAGTTTGGTAGGGCAGCACAGAATAAGGTCCGAGTGTACTGTGTAAAACCATGTGCCACGCTATTGATATCAGTTATTTCCTCATTTGATAAGATACTTTGACTTGTCATCCTCATAAGGGCTATTGAACTATATTCCTGTCAACTGCATCTGGTTATAAATAATCTGCTTTTGATTATCTGTTATGCTGGTAGCAGTGTAAATGGCGGTATGCTAGTGGGCTTTACCTGGGGAGGGCATTTTCTTGCCCTTTTGTTGGTGGAATGAATGGTTTTGTCTTTTCCAGGAGCTGGCTACACCGGAGGCTTTTGCACGAAACCCTTCTCGCGTATGGGAATTTTACCATTACCGCCGGGAAGTGATGTTGAGTAAACATCCAAATCCTGCACATATTGCCATTGCAGAGTGCGAAAGGCGACTGAGCAAGCAAGGAAGGAGCGTTGTGGTCATTACTCAGAATATTGATGAACTACACAGAAAGGCAGGCACAAAGCACCTCTTAGAAATTCACGGTAAGAATCGGCTTACCTGTCTGCTACAGGCCGGCAAAACTGGGGGGGAGAAGAGAGAGCAGGGTAAGTACTGGGAGAACAGAAGTTTGTCTTTAAAGTGGTAATAGCTTGCATGAAGTTATTCACAATGTCACCCTGTTCTCTTTTGGAAGTTGTTTCAGGTACTTTATAGCCTCCCTTTATTTCTCATCTTTCTTCTTTAATGGATTCTGGCAGTACACAGGAACGGGTTCTCCCTTCCCACTTGCTCAGTTTTGCCTCGCATCCACTTGAATACATGTGGATAGGGACACTTGGCTGGTTTCGCTGAGAAAAGGGGGAAGTAATCCACTGAGGACTTCTGTTCTGTGGTAGTGGTGGTGCCACACCGGTATTGCCACCAATAAAAGGTGTACTGGCAAGACTGGTCTYGCCAGCCCTGGTGCTTTCTGCTTTGCTACCTGCTGCTTTCCCTCGGTCCAGTCCCGTCCTTCAAAGACCCACCTGCGCCGTCCTTGGCTACAGGAGGGAGAAGGGGCTGGAAACGGCTGAGATTCCCTTACCTTTCTCTCCTACACCCAGTGGCGCTCCCTTTCTCTTCCCTGTAGTTAGGGGCATTCCTCGCTCTCGCAAAGTGCCAGAGGAGCACAATGCAGGTGCAGCGCGTGGGGGTCAGCGGGGCTTTTGGATCTGAGGAAATACATTACAGGAGTGGAGAAAACAGAGGGTGAGGAGGCCCTTCTCCATCCTTTGAGGTGCCCCCACTCCTCCTTTCTCCACCTCGCGGGCCCTGCTGCAGAGTGAAAGTCTCCCAGGACAAAGTCCCGTCCTGGTTCTCCAGCGCTATGATGCTTCTTAACTCTAAGTATCACGAAAGGTTTAAATGGGATTTCCCACCGCTGCTTTGTGATCTGGACACAGGAAACCTGCACAAATTGTTTTGAAGTTGTGGATCCAAGGGTAAAGCCTTGGGGGTAGTTTAATTTTGATTATCCTTATTCTTTACAAAATAGAAACAATTTTAAACTCTTGGTAATATTGCGCATCTCTACAGCACATTAGTAACTCTACAGAAGTCTTGGGGTTGGGGAGTTTGCATAAAACAAAATAGTCTTAAACAGCATGTTTGTTTGTTTGTTTGTTTTAGAAAACGTTTCTATTTTAAGGGGAGAAACAATAAGCAGAAATCATCTCCCTCAGTAATACTTTAAATAACGATTTTCCTCTGAAATACTGTTACGAGGCTGTGTATTACTCATTTGGTGAGGTAGAACAAGGTGACAAATCATAGCTTAGAGGGGCTGTTGCTGTTGTTCACTGCGGCCTTGCAGCTGAAAGGGCTGCGTCTGTCTTTGCTGGGCCCGGACTGTGCTTAACTAGGATGCCAGTCATCTCGGGTTGCTGAACAAAAGCGTGTGTACGTGCTGTGTAAATAGCATCTTGTTCATAATGCTGCCAGGTCTCAACACTTGGCTGTTACGTTCATGTAGTAAGTTACCCACAAGGTATAGTCTTCAAAGTTAAATAAAGGCCGTCCGGGATAAACACAACCACTTGCTTGTGCAGCCATGCCTCAGAGCAATCGCTTGATCCCTGATGTTTTCTCTTTGTGCGTTTCAGGTAGTTTATTTAAAACTCGATGCACCAACTGTGGAAATGTGGCTGCGAATTACAAGAGTCCAATATGCTCCGCGTTGGCTGGGAAAGGGTAATAATGTCTGCCTTGTAAACTCTCTGTTTTCTACTTTGCCTGCTGTTCAATAGAAAAGGAGCCRTTTTAGGAGTGTGCAGGAGTTTCAGCCAACCATCCCATTTTCCTTTAGTAGTGTTAATGCTTAAATTTTACACAACTGTTTTGAAACGTGAGGATACTGTTTGGTAACTTCAGTGAGAGCCCGTGATATCGTTAAGTCCTGTGAATGAGTGTTGTGGTTTAACCCGGCTGGCAACTAAGCACCACCCAGCCACTCGCTCACTCCCTGCCCCCGGTGGGATGGGGGAGAGAATMGGAAGAGTAAAAGTGAGAAAGCTTGTGGGTTGAGATAAAGACAGTTTAATAGGGAAAGCAAAAGCCATGCACGCAAGCAAAGCAAAACAAGGAATTCCTTTACTCCTTCCCATCGGCAGGCAGGTGTTCAGCCATCTCCAGGAAAGCAGGGCTCCATCATGCATAACGGTTACTTGGGAAGACAAACGCCATCACTCCGAACGTCCCCCTTTCCTTCTTCTTCCCCCAGCTTTATATGCTGAGCATGATGTCATATGGTATGGAATACCCCTTTGGTCAGTTGGGGTCAGCTGTCCTGGCTATGCTCCCTCCCAGCTTCTTGTGCACCTGGCAGAGCATGGGAAACTGAAGTGTCCTTGACTAGTAGACTACTTAGCAACAACTAAAAACATCAGCGTGTTATCAACATTCTTCCTATACTAAATCCAAAACACAGCACTAGGAAGAAAATTAACCCTATCCCAGCCAAAACCAGGACAATGAGTAACTGTTAACCTCTAAGTTAGCACAACATTATATATGTTTTAATTAGAACAATTTCAGATGGTCTGAAACTCTCATATTGGACATCAACTAATTGTACTCTTTGAGAATGTGTGTTTACTCCCATACTCTTCACCTTCCATGTTTTTTATTAAATCGGACGCTTATTCCTTAAACTGGACTGTCATCACTTGATACATGGATTGTCCTCTTTTGCATCTCTTGAGCACCCAGTAGCTTTTGTCCTTCAACTCATCGATAAGAGTCTTATGATTACAGGTCTCGAAATACAGATGTGTGAAACAATCAGGAGGGGAGCATCAGTTCCCAGGATTTCTGCAACTTAAAAAGTTGCAGAAGAATCCTTCAGTCTCCTTTGTCTAGCCATCCTCTTTCTTTCACCATTAAAAAAAAAGGTGGTGGTGGGACGGGACAGGCATATGCTCGCAGATTTTTAGGTTTTTTTCCCTTTGCATTTCACCAGATCTTTAGATAGCTACATAAATATTTGTTGTGCCTTTGACAGACTTTGACCAGCTTACTACAGCTGCTTAGCTCTGGGGTAATTCTGGACAAATGCCTGCCTGMCCTCTGTGTGGTATTTTAGGGTTGTAGTAGGTGTTGAAGTTGGCTGAAGTTGCAAAGACTCCTTGACTGGAGAGTGTGCTGTAGAGAATACTACGTTTTTATTAATACATGAAGTGCACTTTGTATGATTGAATATGTATTTCAATTTTGTAACTTCAGGGCTCCAGATCCTGAAACAGAAGACGCCACGATTCCAGTTGAAGACCTTCCTCAGTACGTATGGTCTGCTTTGTTTTTTGCTGTTACCTCTTCATGCTTTGTGCATCTCAAAGGCTTACGTTACTGTTCATGTAGTTTTGGAAGGACACGGAAACATTCTACAGGAGAAAAAGATGTGGGACTTTGCCCCAGAGAACTGAGTCTAAATCTAAACCTGGCGTTGAGGGGGACAGCAGACAACTGGAGTGTGTACTAGAAGTTTACCATGATGCTAAAGGGATCGCATGCTTGTGTACTTGAGCATCAAGCTGAAACATGCCTAAATTCATGGGTTTTGTAGTAAGTGGAGTAGGAGAAGAATTGCAGTAAGAAACTAAGTGCTACACAGTAAACGTTTTGTTACTTTGCAATTGCTACCTACTGTTAGTCTGGAATACTGTGCTGGGGCACAGCCACTGCATAGACCCTTGCAGGCATTAAATACGCCAGGGGGCTTTTTTATACTGGCTGAAGCTTTGCCTTAGCTAGTTGCAGATGCAAGAAGCCACCGTATTTTTCATCTGGTTCCTCAGGAAAAGAGGCTAACGCGATGCTTCTGTCTTTCAGTTCACTTTCTTCTTAAAAACCTGTTGGCCAGTTTGTTAAAGTTGATGGAGGCAGAGGTCTGTAGCACATACTGTGTTTTTAAGTTTCATGCATTTCAGGAGCTGAGTAAAGGAAAGACAYGATTAAGTATCTGAGTTGAACAACTGTTCTGCAACCCATTCTGTGTGACCAGGCAGCATGTGTGTACTTTACTTCCAATACGCGTGTAGCACAGCATCAGCTGCCTTCTGTCCTGCACATGGTAGAGGAGGGTGTGGGGAGGGCTGTGAAAGAGAAGGGAAAAAGAGTGAGGGCAGGTAAGACATGTCCAAATGAGAATGAAAACTGCTTTGCCGTTTTGCAGGTTGAAACGTCCACGTCAGCAGTGTAATGCTGTCCCTTTGTGATTTTTAAACAGGTGTGAGGAGGACGGCTGCAATGGGCTCCTCCGTCCCCATGTTGTGTGGTTTGGTGAAACCCTGGATCCTGACATTCTCACAGAGGTTGAGAAGGAGCTTGAGATATGCGACCTCTGCTTGGTAGTGAGTGACGCTTTTGTTACCTAGCCTCTTAGCCAGCAGGGAAGCCACGCTAAAGAGGTTGCACCTCCTTCGTAAAGGAGGTGCATCTGCACTTCCCCGAGGGAGCTAAAAGCCCCTGAGAGACTCTCTAGTGTTAAGTGTAAAACATTAAAAGACYATGAAGTTTGAAAATTTACGTATACTACTCAGAAGTTAACAGGTTCGGCATGTGTGCATCTTGCTCAGCTGGCATCTGCAGTCTGCATTTAGTGTACACAGGTGTTAGAGGTGCGCCAATATTTGAATTTCTCAAACAGTGAAAAACAGGATTATTTTGATGCTCAGTTTAAAAAAAAAGTTACAAATGTTGTAAGAACATACCTAGGTGTTATCATGTGCTGCTTTTTTTGTGAGTTTGTTTACATGCCATGTAGGTTTTACACTGCTGACCAAAACATTTGCTCAGAATATTGTGTACCCTTCAGAAGACAATCTCAAGTAACAGAAGGGATGTCTTGTGKTTTTTTTCCTGAAAGCAAAGTCTGCCATTTTGTTTCCGGGATTTTTTTGTTCATCTACAGTTACAATCCCCAAACAGGCTTCTTTGGGTTGCATCAGAGAAACAATTCCTGATTCTCACGCTATGTTAAATAGCTACATATGCAGTGACACTAAATATAGATATTGATTTGGTTTCATTTCTGTAGGGATCTTCCATGCTTTAGTGGTTTTGCAGATCCAGTGTTCTGAGAAGGATCCTTACCTTGTGGATTGGTTTGGTTTTGTCTGTTTAACTACTAGCCTGCTACACTCRTGATTCTTCTCCCTGTCCCTGCAGGTCGGGACCTCCTCTGTGGTGTATCCTGCTGCTATGTTTGCCCCTCAGGTATCTGCCAGAGGAGTGCCAGTTGCAGAATTTAACATGGAAGCCACTCCTGCTACAAACAGATTCAGGTAAAGCTGTTCCGTCTTAAACTAGCAAGCTTCAGTCCCCTCCATCTTCATTGTCTTTTCCATTGAATTGCTGAAATGCTTAGAAAATTTTTTAACAAACATGATGTAGTTTTTTCCCCCAATGCTTAAGAAATACTATTTTCTTCTAATAAGTAAGAAAAGGTGATTGTTCTTTCTTGGTGGAATTAACTTACACTGAAGACACAACTGTATTTTTCTAAGCGTGAAGCTGAAGCCTGTCCCTAGGTCCTASGCCTAAAAACTCCTCCCTCAGAAGCAGGACTAACTGGCTACCTGCGTGTCGAATGCACTCGGGCACTGCCAGAAAAAAGCAGCGTGCGCTGGTCGTTGCCCGCCCCTTCACCCGGCTGCTTCCTTCCAGGTTTCACTTCCCGGGCCCCTGCGGGAGCACTCTGCCGCCGGCGCTGGCCCGCCACCAGACGGAGATCATCTCCTGAGCACCTCGGAGCGGCCGGCGGGGAAGCGCCGCAGCCCGGCCTGGCGCCCAGCGGGACCCAGCGCGGCGGGGGCGCAGGGGGCTGGGGAGGGGTGGGCGAGAGGAGGCGGCGGGTCTCGACGGACTGTCCCTCCCCTGCTCCCCACGGCAATAAACGGGCGGCGGCAACGGCCCGGGGCGGGCGCCTTGGGCCCCGCCACCGCCGACAGCTCAGGCCRCCGCTTCCTGGCCGTGGTCTGTCTGCGCCCGCGGCGGGAGGGCGGTTACAAAGGGTTGGGCGCGAGGGGGCGTGGCTCGCGGCCGCGCTCGCGCCCCGGGGCGGGGCGTCCCTACAGGGGCGGGTGGCCGAGGCGGGGGCGGGGCGCGCATGCGGCTCGCCGCGGAAGGCAGGGAGCGCTTCCGGGGCGGGGGTCAGGCGGGTGGCGCGGGGGCGATGGCGATGGTGCGGCGGCAGAAGGCCGCGGGCAAGCGCGGGCCGCCCGCCGCGCTCCTCAGCCCTCCCTCCTCGGAGGACGAGGCGGACGAGGCCCCGGAGGAGGTGTCCTTCGGCGTGGCGAGGGAGGCGGCCGAGACCGAACGGAAGCTGGTGGGGGAGGCGGCCCGGAGGTACGGACACCCCCCCCCCCCCCCCCCCAACGGCCACCCGCGCGCCAGCCCTTCCCCCCCCTCCCCGCCCCGAGGCCGCGCTGACGGCGCCTCCCGCCTCCCCGCAGGCACCGGGAGCTGCTGAAGGAGAAGCGGCGGCGGCGCCAGGAGCTGTTCACGGAGCAGAAGGTGCGGCGGCCCCCCCTCCCCCCTGTCCGCCCCCCGCGCCGGGCGGGCAGCGTCCCCGCCCCGCTAACTGCCCTCTCCCCCGCAGAAACGGAAGCTGCTCCCCGAGGCCGTGCTGCAGGAGCTGGCCGTCCCCCCRCCCGCACGGTGAGGGGGCGATGTGAGGCGGGCGGGGGGGTGTTGGGGTGTCTCGGTAGGCCCGTGGTGCGGCCCCGTCGGGTGCTGGCGTTGGGAGGCCGGGGGAGAAACGGGAGCTTTAGCGGCTTTGAGTAAACGAAGGGAGCGTGAATTGGAAGAGTAACCTGTTGCCTTCTCCTGACTCCACAGAGCTGATGGGCAGGCTGCGGCAGCTAACCGAGGTATGGTACGGCTCGTTTTGCTAGCGCGGTGCTCTTCCCGATGCCTTAGGGTTTCATTCCTGTGCTAGAGCTGCAGTGGGGTAGCGCTCTGSTACAGAGACATTTTGAAAGCCTGAAACTTGAACGGACTGGACAGATGGTCTGTTGCCAAGGAAAAATATCTGAGGAAAAATTTAAAGTCGCGTTTAATCTGGTTGCTGAGCCTTTTACAAAAGTTGTTTGCTGTACAATGATTTCAGTTAAAATAGCCCGAGGTGTTTAAGGAAATAATAGGCAGGTGTTATTATAGAAAAAGCAAGGATTACAAGAGGGAGATTAATATTTAGCATTTGTTCAAGTTATAAAGGCTATTCCTGGATAGAGTTGTTAATTGCCTTGATACTTTACATATTATACTATGATTTAATAGCATCTGTAAAGAATTAGGTAACTGTTTTTCAAATTCTGAACTAGAAAATCAAGAGTCTAGAGTATTCATGACTGCTGTTTTCTAGCCCTCTTCATCTGTACTTCAGAGTACTTAAACAATTCTCTCATCCGTACCTCACATAATTATATAGCTGGATGGTGTAACTGCTACTTGTTCTTCCTTTTATTATTGTTTTTAAAAAATCTGTTGGCATAAACAGGAGATGAGCTCAGGATGATGCTTTGAATACTCAGTTTCTGTAATACTTATTTAATGGTGAGAATGAAGTCGAGGCTGGACTCCCCTTTGCRCGTTACTCGTAGCTGTTGTGTTGCATTGAATTGTTGTCCTGTGATGAGTCCCGTTTTGTGTCGTTGCTGCCAAGGAAGGGGAAAGCTGGCTAGCGGTACTTGGGGTGGCTCCCCTGAAGTGTGCTTCTTCCCCTCCCTCTCACAGCCCTTCCGTGAGGGCAACGCTTTCTAGCTCTTACAAGTCAGAGCTTCTGAAAAATGCCTGTTGGAGTTAATTAAAAACATCTTACTTTTCACAGCCTAATTGTTATTTTATTCCTGTTCCTCTTTCACTTACAGCTCTTGATTCATAATGTTTGAGAATTTTTTTTCTGTTTTCTGTTAAATTTACTTTAGGTAAAGGCTGTGGAGGTGGGGCTGCAGAGGAGGGGCAAGGCCAAGTCCAAAGGCAGATGAAGACAGACGAGCGAAGAAAGGGTGCCAGGTAGGCTGAGGGAAGAAGATCCGGGGTGTCTGTCCCCTGTGGCGGCGCTGCTTCTGCCTGCCTGGGGAGCGGGCGCTGCAGCAGCTGTTCTGTCACTGTATGGCTATGCGCTCCCCCCTGCTCTTCCTCTGATTGAAAGCATATTTATGTGCTAATAGTRCCTTTAATATGCTTCTGATACAGCATACTTGTAAAATATATATATACACACACATACATATATATAAAAAAATCTATAATAAAAATAATTTTTATATATTATGTATATATAACTGTTATGAGGTAACTGGGTAGTAGACATTCTGTTATGTGCTGCTACAGGTCTGGTGGTTGAGCACTGAATTCCTGCATTTTGGTCTTTTTTTCTTTCTTTTTGCCCCTTTGTTTCTTTGTCACTGATGTCCCTATAGAGGAATTGCACTAGCTTCTGGTGGGACTAGTTCGAGGCTCCCAAGGAACTGCTCGGGGCACATAAAGGCATGTGATGACAGGTTCAGAGTCTTGGTCCAATTTTTTTTTTAATACTGCTACAAAGCTTGGCCAAGCATCAGAATCCAGCACCGGCCGCTGTTGTGCTCAAGTAGCAAAGCATTGACTAGTCTGTCTATTGTTCTGGGTTCTGTAACTACGCTACAGGGATTTAAATCTCTTTATTTAACTAAACTAGGTCAACAGGAAACTATATGGCTGTGTGCTTAAAAGATCAGAGTTTAACAGGCCTCCACCAACAGCTCGCCAAAGACTTTTTAAACACTCATCTCTATGGACCAGACACCAACCGGGCACAGGGTAAGCAGTTTTCCTTAGGCGGGTCTATGTCTACATTTGTCTGTGTTAAGCTTAGTAATTAACACTCATCTCCATTTCAGCAAATGAATTTTTTTCCCTTGAAAATAAGAAAAACCCAGTTAAAAAAGCTGCAGTTCAGTTTGTGGACAAATCTTGGGGTGAGTATAAAAAGTCAAAGTAGGTACTACTTTATGCATATGTGGTTTAAAGTACACTTAAAAAAATAAAAGAAAAGCTTTCCCATGTTGGAGGGCTGTATCTTGCTACCTTCTACCTCAAAGAACCTGACAGTAAGGGAAGGGCAACAGGGCCTTACAGCCTGCCTGGGTGTAGTGAGCGCTCCACTGGGGAGGGTGTGTAAGACAGCACTTGAAAAAAAATCACCTCATTTTTGTTACATTAAGAAACAGCATCTGGGCCTAGAGCCATGTTTACTTCTTGAAATAAATACTTTGCAGGCTGAAACAACAATTAGTAAACTCTGAGGTGTTGGAAGTCATTTCAGATAGATATGTGTAAAACTTGAAGCAGGGATGCCAAGATCCCATAACTTCTGTGCCTGTTTCTCCTCATAAAAAAGGAGATTACAGAAATGAATGGGGACAGACTCACACACGCATTGGTTGTAGCCACACTCTGCCACTGTGTCACACATGCACAGTCTGTGAGGCTCATGAATACTGGAGGCAAAAGTTCCTGATCCTCAGCAGGCAGTCTGCTTTTCAGTTGTGCTTCAGAAGTGAAAGCACTGCTGTCCCTCCTTCTGAAGGAGATTGGCACAAGTTGGTACCCCCAGCAGTAGAAGCCAGCTGTTGTATGTGAACTACGATGGGAAGTTTATCTCAGCTTTCCAGTCAGTTCTTCTGTTCTGAAAATGTTGCAGTAATCAATGGATTGCTGCTCCTCTAGTAGATGGGCTAAGATAATGGTAACTAACAGTTGTTTGTTTTTTTTTTTTTAAGGGCAAGAAAAAAAGCAGAGAGCAACAAGGTTTAAAAAACGTTGGCTTTCAACACAGATTAAAAATAGAGTATGAAGACAGCTTTTTCAGAAGATGCTATTAAAGACTTTTACTGAAAGTTAGTCTCTTTACACAACAAAGGTGTTTTTTCCCCCGCTTCTCCATCATTGCTCTGCTTTCAGCTCCAGCCCTGAGAAGGCACTAACCTTCAACAAAGCTGTGCCTGAGCTGACTTCCCTGTTCTCTTCCCTCCCCCTTGCAGGAATGGTCAGGGAAGCTAAGAAAGAGCTGGGCCAGGGCCATGACTGTGTATCCTTAATGCCGACTTAGAACAGCTGGTGTTATGACCAGGCTTGTAGAGCTGGGTGCTACTCTATGAGGCAGCTCCTCTGCAGAGAATAAAGATGAACGATGTTGTACTTACTGTTCTGGATGCTGCATTTCTTACAGTTATTCCTGCTTTTTCAGTTATTTGCATCTCTCAAGAAAGGCTGTATCCTAATACCAGAATGATTAAGTCCGTTCACATAGCAGGGACGCTACTGTCCAGACTGATGATTACTTTCAAGGAATAAGGTTTTTTCTCCCATCTTCAGGGAGTACTGAATAAGCTTCCATCAGTGCCTTGACTTTGCCCTGCTAGCAAGACTTGCATCATGGCGAGAACACAGTAAACCTTTAACTTCTGACAGCCCAGCCGCTGCAGCACTCTGGTGCTGGGAAGTGGCAGCCCCCGTTCAACCGGCAAGCCCTTGTTCTGCATTTCTGTGTCTACATGAGAACCGCTGTTCTAGGATAGAACTCTAGAACCAAGAAAACGTAGCATACAAGTCCATGCTACCACGTATGTAGAAGTAAGTTTTTAATGGCTGGTTAATTATGATATCACTACATTTTATTGCAATATAGTACTATTTAAGCACTTTTAAAAATGCAAGGTGTACAAAGATTAAATTAAGACTGTAAATTGACTAAATATTTGGTTTTTATATAAATAGGTCATAACCACACTGTGTTGACATGTAATACTGTTATAATACAACAGTTAAACTGGTGAGTCTACACAACAGAAGCTGTCCGTAGTTAAACAAGGAAACAAAGTTGAAAAGACCATGTTAAAACAAAAAAAACTACTAAGATCAACAGGTTGGGATTGTAAGTAGCAACAAACATATTCACTCAGCTCCTGAGTAATTCAAGTTTTACAGTACACATTAAAAAATATCATTTCTTCCCATCAACACTATATATCCAAACCATCAGGTGTTTATGCATTTTGCAAATTACACTGATTGAACTATGTAACAATGGGGGTGGAGGTTGGCAAGTCATCCTGCTTGACGTTCACATCACCCACATGCTAATACATCCATCTTTTTAGTCTTCCGTCCCACCACAAGGTAGCAGGATTTTTGGTTTGTTTTGGACAATCGTTTAAAGGATTGGTACTTGTCAATTTGGATGTCTGACATTATCAGTGATATTTTCAACTCTTAGTTGTCTAAGAGGTTTAAAGATGGAACTTTTCTCCTAACACTAAGTTAGAAATCATTTGCATCATGCTGTAAACTAGGAAGCAACATAAAGCAACAGACTTGTCCTTAGTACATAATTAAAATTCCAAATTCCAGTCAGCAGAGCTGGTCTACTTTCCATGTTGAGTGTGCCACACCACCTTTCAGCTCTTCAGATGCATAGCTAGTGTAGGTAGTCTTCCACTGTGGCAAACGCACAGGATCCAATTCCTGATCGAGCCATCAATCCTAGACACTGTGAYGCTTGTCCCATTGCTAGGGCAAGCGGTGGTTGCTTTGGCAGATTGTGAGTCTCTGAAAGAATCACAGCAGCACTTAAAATACCYGATTAATTTCATAGTAATGCACTGAAAACTTAATTTTAAGCTTGCTTACATCATTCATTTCAAAGTTCGTGTGTTTACTTGCAAAGTTTGCTCTTTCAGCAAGGCAGAGCAGGAGCAACAAAGTGACATTTTCAAATTCCCTGCACAGCACCATTATTGAACAGGCCCATTTTTGCTTTCAACAACAAAGACGATTACGTCTGTTACATTAACATCCCCCCAAAACTACCCCTCTCTTTTACTGAAAGAGCGTACCATAACATTGCTGTACTTTGTTAATCCCTGTTAATCCCAGCCCAGTACTAAACCCAGCAAATGATGCCTGCTGAGCAGCAGTGCTACCTGTCTGGAACAGAAGGCACGCTGTACCACGCGTGAAAACCACCAGGCCTTACTTACCTAGTATTGCACTATTCAGGACAGAGCACACAGGTTCTCTTTGTATCGGGTCAAGCTGATTTCCAACAGGGCTGCTCCAGGGATCTGAATACGCAAGTAAACTGAATGCATCCTATGGAAAGATGATTTTTATTACATCTCACAGCTATACTCTACTAGTGAAAATGAGGACTATTTTCTTCACCCATTTTATTCAGGATCACAAAGGTGGTGTCAGTGTCCTTCATCAATACATAAAGGATAAAGAAAAATCTTAACAGGACTTGTTCCATTTAGAGCAAGCAGTGTTTTTCCCAACAGAAAGACAAAAGTTAACAGGATTTTAAGAAGTGATGGGGAAAGAGAACACAGACTGAAAACTGCATGCAGTCAGTCTTTGGCAGGGGAATTCTTTTCCAGAGCAGTCTCAAATCAAGGTAAACAAGTTAACACACAAGAGTACTGAAGAGAGCAGATTTTAGGCATCTGTATCAATCCTCTTTCTTGTGGTTCATTTATCATTGGAGCTGAAAACAGCACTTTGATTCAAGAGGCCAAGCTACATGGTCAGAAATGAGATAGAGGGAAGTGCGAAATTCGTCTCTGGTTTTAATTGTATTAGAGTATGAAATTATCTTCCCTGTGAATGTGCTACACAGACAAGACAGGAGACAGTGCTACACCACAGCTGACTAGAATATTGCTCTCAGAAAGAAAAAAAAAAAAAAAAAAAAAAGGCAGAAGTTAAAGCAGAACAGTATTGCAATGCCGCATGCTGTGGAAAGTTTCTGCTGCCCAGCACAGTTGTTCACCTTAACACCACAATTTCAAGATCACACATACCTTAAGCATTTTCTTATTCGCTGTGTTTTTGCCACATTCTCTTCTTAGTTGCTCACTCATTGCTTGCAGTTCTCTTCCAAAATGGATCATCCTTTCAATAGCTGCTTGGCTGCCACCACATAGCTGACGTCTTAACTGACTTGAATCTACTTCTGCAAAAATGGTATCGTCATCATCACCGCTAATAGAGCTGACAATAACAGTCTATGGATCTAGAGAATCTGCACTGATTTCACTCAAAAGACATCCGCCTTCTCAGAGAGAAAGCACGTTGGGCCAGAGACCTTGGCGTAACGTACTCCTACACCGAGCACTGTTGAACTGCTCCTTCACAAACATTGAGAGACTTCATTAACTAACTGCAAAGGCTGTCTACACATGCTGTTTAGTTTAAAACCAACCATTGCAAAATAACTAGACTACAAACCAAATTTTACCCTAAAATTTTATGGGAGTTTAAAATTAATAATGACAACAATAAAAGTCCACACAGTTCTACCTTTTTAATTCTTTGGCATTGCACTTCTAAAGATATGCCAAATCCGGAACTGCTAATAGAGGGTAAAAACCCCTGACTTCCCAAGCAGCCATGATGGATGTTGCTACAAGACGATCATTTAGACTGTTCATACTCCTTGTAGAATATATTAGCTTAATAATTTGGACATTTCAGGCTTCTTTTGTAATCAAGCAGGACACTACAATGATTTCTTTACTGTTTGCTACAATATTCCCCAATCCTAGTGATTTTAAAAGATATTAATGCAGTTTATGGATAGTAAATCAACCCTTGGCTTCTCTGAAAGTTCTGCCTTTTTTAAATTTATAACTAAAGCAACCAGTAAAAAAAAAAAAAAAAAAAAAAAAAAAAACAAAAAANAAAAAAAAAAAAAAAAAAAAAAAAAAAAAAAAAAAAAAGAAAAGGCATTTATCCATTCCTTGCCTTTTTTCATCAATGGAATCAAGTTTTGAATCAGAATTTTGATGTACACCTTAATTACAAAACCATTCTCCTTCCTGATTTTAACACCGCTATCTAGTGATGTTTTTTGACCACTATTTCAAACAAGGATTTATAAGTCGCCACTTTACTCCCCCCCCCCCTTAGATGTGAGCATATCACCTCTGGAGAAAATCTGCCTACTTAACATTACATACACAGCACTAAGGAGAATATATAAGTATTTCAAAAAGCAAAAAAAAACCACCAAAAAAACCACCAAACTCAAACTGTGGGGAGTAAACAATGTAGGTTGAGGAGCCACATTTCTTTTTTACAAAGGTGAAGCACCCACAAGTCTTCAAGCAGTGGTGTTTGTTGCTAGCTGCAGCCCAATCTAGGACATCACTTTCCAAAGGCAGAAAACAACTACATTAAAAAACACCCACAAACAACTCTGCACCCTGTGCAGCTGCTTCATGTCTGTCACAGCAAGCCTCTGTCGAAAAGGCTGCAAGAGAGTAAAGAAGTGTTTTGTTTCTTCTGTCACAGAAATGACGCCTTGTTATTATCCAGTTTCAGAGCGTAACACAGGGAAACAGCCTGGAAATTTGAATCTCCCCCCTCCAGGGCTGTAACAGAAGTGTATTTGCCTTTCAACAGTTACCTAGTATTTACCAGCAAAGCTGCCTGATCAGCAGCAGCGCACGCCCTCAGACCTGTGAAGCCTTCATAGGTATCTCTAAGTACTGCTGCATTCTGAAAGCTTACCAGCGATGTCCCGAGTTTCACATTTCATTTAAATGACCTATTAATTGATGTCTGGTTAAATCAATTGTTTGAGAAGATAGTTCTGCAACTGCAGAAATGGCTGGGCTGGATTCCTCCCCTTCTTCAGACATGGCCAGCAATGACAACCATTGTCTAAGCTCCAGCCTGCATGCACTTAAGTGATCTGACTGCCTTTACTGGACAGGGACAGTTAGCATCGTAACTGACAGAATAAACAGTATCTTTTTATGGTGTGCTGGCAATCAGAGGGTATTTAAATACTCGTTTGTCACTAATGTCAACAGGTATGACTGAGTATAAGGCAGGTTAAGTAAAACAAAGTAATTTTTTAGACCACAACAATGTAAAACAGGGTATTTTTTCGGTGGAAAACTTTTTTTTTTTTTTTTTTTTACATCTCAGTTCCCAAATAATAGCTCTTTTCTTGAGCATTTAATATTAGCACTTTACATTCTTCAATACAAGTGATTTGGAATTTCTTACTGTCGAGTGCAAAGATGCCATGAGAACCATGAATGGTAAGAGGACTAGGGGAAGAGAGAGAAGCAATCTGCCAACCCTCACCCAGGCGTGCTACACAATAGGATGTTTCTTCTCAAAGATACTTCCTAGAAATTGATGCTAGTTTCAATATCCATGAGTTACCAATTTCCCCTGTTCTCACACCGACATTGGACCACCTAAATCAGTGGTTGTAAGATTTACATCTAATAACAGCAAAACAAACAAACAAAAAATTAAGATTTGAGCTAATATCCCTAATTTTCAAGTTGGGAAGCATTGCAAGTAAAAACATAACCTTGTTGCCATCACTTAATAAAAATGTAAGAAATATCACTGCAGACCCATTTCTGTGTCACATTCTTCCATTTCGTGATCATGTTTAGAACTACCATTTAGGAAGCCATTGGATGAAGTCTCAGCAACCCCATTGGAGTAGTGATCTGTTTCCATGTCTACATCATTGCTGAAAAGAGAGTAACAAATAAAAGTTTTACTCATATTTAAGTACTTAGGGTTATCTTCTTCACAACTTCAGCACAGTACTTCCTCATCTTGGCTACTGAAAAGCTGCTTTTAAATATTACCAAGTTAGACCACAGGTTTTTCCATAGCAACTGGCRATACCAGAGCACCAGAGAAATTTTAAGGCTCTCTCAACTAACATTAGCATTCAGTAAAATAACATTTTCAGACGCTGAAAAATTAAACATGTCCACCATTATTCAGGAGTATGTAGTTATACTATATATATAGGCTTCCTAAATACATACCAAAAAGTTCTTACCTTGTTTATGTATCTGTACATACATAGAGCTGGAGAAAATGCATTGAGAAAATATATTCCCACTTTTTTTTTTTTAAAGACACAGTTAACTCAATATACAGCCTACTTTGAGAATATCATATTTAGGTAAATAATTCTTTCAAAAAAGCCTTGATCTCTCATTTACTCTCAGTGGAATGACAGGGAAAAAGAAGAAAAACCCAAAGCAAATACTGAGTAAGCCAAGACACTGAAGAGATACTCGGAGGCAAATTCAGAGCATACAACTCCTCACCACACTTTGCTCACAGCACGTCGCAGAAGCACTCTTAGAAAATGCCAGCATGRCTTTGGGGTCTGCACTTTGCTGACAGTTACATCCTAGCCTGTTCTATTTCGTCATGGAGAATGACAACCTAAAACCTCTCTCAAGACCAAAAAGGTTCAACTTAAAAGTTTAATATCTTCCTTCTAAGCAACCATAAATACTCAGCTTCCTTTGAGGAAGGAAACCAAAAGGCGCCTCTGACTGGGCAACGCTGCAGCCAAGGAACTGTCTTCCTCCTGTGAAAAATCTCGAAGTTGCCTGGACACTGCCAGGCTTTTTGGCAGAGGCAACTGCTGATGCAAATACAAATCATGAAGTTAAAAAGTAAATTGTCACTCTTACTTTTTTTCCCCAATCATCACTATCCAACAGAAAATACTTTTTCTTATCACCACCACATCATCACATTGTAGTTGGTAGTTTTGGGAATCCATCTTGGACAACGCAGCCGAGTACTGTTGTATTTCACATCAAATTAGGTTCTGCTGCATCTGTGCAACCCAGAGCTTAATATTTACTGCTTATGAATAACCATATTAACCCTGGTTAATACATCTATTTCCATTCTCTGAATTGAATGTGTTTGCGCAAGTGACAATGACTGGAGTAGGCAAACAATTCTTGTGTATGCCACAGAAGGGAGTCCACATTTCATATGCATCTCAATTGCGTTTACTTTGCAGATACTGCCACAAATGGAGAGTATCTGGAAGACTTTTCATTACCTACATGCAATGTGCTTAAATCAATGTCAGTGGCTTAAATTAAAATCCCAAGTGCCAGTGAGCTAGTTAATCTTCACTATACAACTTCAAAACTGACCATAAATAGCTATAAGCAAGGTACTTTATTTCTGTCCATTGCATTTCTTTAATCAAACAGGAGAAAACAGTCTATTGAGCTCGAGAAGTTAAAACAAAACCAAAGCAACTAGAGTGATGACAAGCTTTTGGCCCCTTACACTAAATGTTTTAACTATCCTTGAAAAAAAGTCACATCAAATCCCACTGAAAACTCTTCTCTGCAATACGAACATGTGGACAACACAATCCTTAATGTAAGTTGGAAGCATCTGAAGTTGATTCACCTGGAATAGCTGTTAACCTGCTGTGATCTTGATACGTTTATGTTGTTGAGCTCTGGTACATTCAAGCTGGTGGTCGTGTGTTTACTGTGACAGTAAGATTGATGTGCTTTATTTGATATTACTCCATTACTGCAACTACTTTCAAAACCTGAAAGAAAGTTTTAATAATTGTAATCATCTCCAAACTTATGAGTAAGTACCAATTTATACAAGTGAAATAAGTATAGTTCAATTGTTCCTGGTCAGTAAACGCTAGATTTGCCAAACAAATAAACCAAATACTTAGCCTCCGTGTTTCAGGTATTTGAACCTTTAAGGCTTCTACAGTGCAGAAGTTAAGCATTATTTAACAAGTACTAACACATACATGAGAAGGTTTTTCAGTTGTACTTACACACCAGTAAAACAGAAAACTGCATCAACTTAGAATCACTTTTTAGAACTCATACACTGTTTCTGAAAAATCTGAAAATCTTTTCTAGGCCACTGTAATCATTATGAACGGAAGCAGACATGCATCTTACTAATTCCTAATCACATAACTCTCTTGATAAACATGCAGTAAAATTCAGTGCTGAAAATACTTTACATGTTGCTACACTTAAATACAACCTCCCTCCTTCCTCATATAATTATTTTAATTGTTAATATTGTGCTTTGCTAAATAAGATTACACCATGCTGTGAAATTATGATGTCTGGCTAAAATCTCTTCTGACCCTTCCAAAATATAATCAAGAAACTAGTATTGGAAGCAAACATGTAATTGCCAGTTCTATCAAGCCCAAAAGCAGGCGCTCCCTAGTATCTTCTACTACAGAAACAGGTCACAGGAAGGGCTTATTATAAACAAAACAGTTGCTGCCATTCAGGAAATCCCAAACCTCCATTCTAATAATACATTCATCAACTTGCTTATTAAGTGGTGCCTCTATTTTCAAAATTAGACAGTTAGAGGTACTTTCTACACTACATCCCAATAACCACCTGAAGAACAAACAGAAAATCTGAGTGGACCTCCACCCACACACGTGCTAGCACAGTCTTGACACAGAGGGAAAAAAAGTGAAGCTGCTGCCTTGCCAAGGGCAGCAGGTATTCTGGTGGCCAGGCTACACTGGCTTCCTACTCAAATCCCACTGGGGGCGGGGGGAAGCCCCCAATCAGCTCCAGTTTGGATTTAAGAATGAAACAGAAGTGAAAGTTGATGGCCTCTGCTACCTTAAGAGTCCCGGGTTCAAAGATGACACATTCACGTACCATTTTAACATGCCCAGCTTCTTCTCTGCAGGGGTGCTTTGGAAGGCACGGGGATCTCCCCATAGGCATGGGGCAGCTCTGAACATTCATGGCTTCCCACCAAAGCTTTACCACCACCTAGACGCTCTCAGAACTGTTTCAACTGTGCAGACTGAAATTTGGCTGCCAGCAGAAAGTCTTTTACCTAACTCCACCACCTAGCTTCTGGTATTTCCTACACAAGAGCAGCTGTTCCTACTACTCCATAAACACCATAGGAAATGGATCATATACACCACTTACTGGATTTAAACCACCTTGCCCAAGCCATAAATTATCATCAAAAGGGCAACAGAAATTTGTGTCAGAACCTTCCATCTCCCAGAAGCAAGCATTTCTTAGAAATCAGTGCAACCTTCTTTGCAAACCCTTAGTAAAACCAAGAGCACATGCAAAAAAGATTTGATTCTATTTATACACTTTCCATTTCCCCAGTGACTGAGAATCACATATTTTAATCATTAAAAGTATACTTTTATACAAAGCATTCAGTATCAACTTTTAAGTAAAACAAATTATCAGTCTGCAAGTATTTGTAACTTTTACCAATACTTAACTGTAAAAAAAAAAAAATCTACGTGGTGTGGTATATCCAAATCTACGTGTTATATCCTCCACATCAACTTACCAGAAAAGTGTGTGCTGCTCCCTTTGCCTGTTGCCAAATTGTGAATATTCATTCCATGGCTGGGACTCATGCTAGGACTACTGAACGATCGTGGGCTAACAGGGTAACTATCTTGAGATTTTGGACTGTGGCCTCCCAAACACCGCACTTCACTGTCTGTACCATTCACCATCTCTATAAACTGGCGCACCCTAAACAAAAGGCAAAAAAGTTAAGCTAATAAAACAATTTACACATTTCAATTTACCAACGATAGCAATGATTTAGTGTTAAATATACAAAAAGTCTGACTCAACAAAATGCTGGATGTCAGTAACCCAATCATCAATAAGCTTTGGAGTATTCAGCCAAAAATACACAATTACAAAATTTGTGAGGGAGGAGAACAGGAATATTACCCTTCGAGGACAGACTTTGTCAATAAGTCCTCAAAGTTTAGAGAACTAAACTATATTTTCTTGTTTTAACGCTTTTGTTTTATTGGCAGGGGCAAGGGTATGTCTTGAGAAGGGTATGTCGTTACGTTGTCATGTCTGTCATTTCTCTCAAAGTAAAGGAGAACATAGTTTGACTGTCTGGAACAGTAAGCATTAAACGGTAACTCTTAACATTAAACATTTGCACTAGAAAACAGTTTGAAAAGCAAGCTCATATACAAACCTTCCCTTTAGAGGCTGTTGCTCTTTGTCAATTTTATTTTAGACAAGGAGGTTTTACTATGGACTTTAAGGAAGCTCAGAACTACTGCTTTATGTTTTAGGCTTGGATAGCCTCAATAGCACAGGCAAAATTTAGAAAGACAGATTGAGAAAAAGATAACATACAGTTGACGTTATCGAGTGAAGTCTTTCATCAAAATGTTCGCATTTTGTGAATTCTGTAGTAAGTCTGCAGTACTATCACGTGAATTCTGTTCAGCACTTGAGCGTGACAGACTTCAAACACATTCCAAGTTACTTAACTGAACATAAAAATTAAAGTGCTTTGTTCTTATAGGAGATAACAGATTTTTTCCGCATTCAAACACTACAACGTGATACAAAATTCTGGAGGATCAGCGCAGCTGGCAAGTAAAAATGCCAGAATGAAGGTGACTATTGTGTGCCTGGGAAGCCAAGAGAACTCTTTGGGATTATGGAATTTCCACACTATTAGCCAGAGGTTACTAGTAAAGTGACATGGAGTGAAACAGCTCATTTAAACTGGTCTTTAAAGCCAGTCACCCATTTGGAGGAACAGACCAACTTATGCCAACAGGACTCTTAACCTTCTTGAATATGATACCGTTATCAGTTTACATTTTAAGTTTTACTTGACACCCAAACTGATTAAAATTGATTTAAAAAAATACAAAACTTAGTCTAGAGAACAAGTCTACAGTGAGATGTGAATTATGCTGCAAAACAGAACCTTGATGACAAAACCTAGTTAAACATGTAGCAAATATATAGCATAAAAAAAGTGAACTATACACATTTTCTAAAAAACGCTGCTTAACTTTGTTTAAAATTTCTGTGAAAGCTTTAAATGAGTAACTGTCTTGTCTCAGAAGGTACTGTGCCATCTATAAACACACATCTGTATAATTTGAAGACTCACTTTAATGCAAATAAGAGATTAGGATTTCTTTCTAGTAAACTTGGATACAACTGTTGTGTTGTTTCAATGGCTTCTCCCATTCTTCCTGCTAAAACCAATTTCTGAATTCCTGTTCACCAAAAAACAAATAAGAGATTAGGATTTTTTTCTAGTAAACTTGGATACAGCTGTTATGTTGTTTCAATGGGTTCTCCATTCATCCTGCCAAAACCAATTTCTGAATTTCTGTTCACCAAAACCAACATCAGTTAAATGGACAGCTTACGGATTAATACATGTAAATTAACGATTAAAAGACACTGCAACCATCAATCAACAAGGTTTTTCCCTCTCAGAAAAAAAAATAGTGTAAAGAAAGATCATGCTTCCTTAAAATGTTCAACAGGAAAATTTAAGAACTGCACTCCACCTACATATATGTAAATGAGTACTCAATATTTTTATTTATTGCCAGCATACAACTACTTTGTACTCAGATTGCACATTTAGAGCTAGATTAAGATTGCAGACACTCTTCTGCGGTTTAGTTCTCATTTTCACACCTTTATAAATAAGCACATACCAAACTGTCGTCACCCAAGAACATCCAAATTGCATCCCACTCCCACAGGTTCAATTTTGACTAAGAAAAACAAAATTTAGTCTCTCTCACCTACAACACATACTTCCAGTCAGGTTACAGCTGACTAAACCTTTCCACAACAGCCCCTGCTTTAGTTGATGCTTCTGTTGCTGTAACCTGGCACAAGTCGCAAACAGCCTCACAGCTCTATCCACCAACAAGAGAAATCGATCCAAATGAAAAACAGCCCAACGAATGGGTTATTTTTCAACCAGAGCAGTTTCCCCATGTGGTACGTCATGCAGTCACACAAATGCTTGTGTTCATACAGCAGGGATTTAAATGAACGGGGAAGGCACTGTTTAATCAGGCTGCCAAACAGCACTGCCACAGCAAGTTAGAACTGAACTGCTGTTAGTTCTCCTTGTCCTCTTCCCCCTCACGTCTGTAAGCAGGAAAACTCAAATTTGATTTAACTTATAAAGCATTCTCTAAACTCTACCCCTTTTCACAGTTAAGATAAAAGTCTAAATGTTTGTCAAGACTAAGTTTTATATTCCTGTTTGTGACTGACCATTAGCTCTCAAACACACTCGTTTAGAGACATTACACACATTTGTTTAAGACAGATCACAATTTTCCATTCAAGAGAAAGACAACAGGTAATTTACCACGTTCCGCTACATCAAGCAAGTTCCAAAGCGTTAGTGCGGAAGTTCATCTTAACCAGCTGTTCATACGTGTGTAACTTTACATGACAGCAAAGAACTGTACTATGGAGTAGTGCTGAAAGGAAATTCTACAGTGATGCTTAAGAGAAAGTTTTATGTCATCTTTGTTTAAGGGAGGAAAAAAAGGATGTAACGTGCTTTCCAGCCTTACTTTGTCTATTTTTAATGGAAGCTAATTCTTCTAGCACAGTCTGGTCTGTGGATCTGGCGAATGCCTCTGCTGTTGCACAGTATCCATGGTGAACTAAGTAAGATGATACCATTCTGAAAATAAACAAAAACAAAACCCAGAAACACTCATTAAATACAGGTAAGAAACCAAGAACTTCCTGAATGTAAAAACCCTTTTCTGAAAAAAACTGACTGAATTAAAGAATTCTACTTGAAATTCAGAAATTTCTGTACAAGTCAGGCAAAAGTAATTCAGTTAAGAGCCAGTATCTTCTTCAAAACACTGCACAGAAAAACAATTTAAAAAAATCAATATATCATTTTATTACGATGAATTTTAATAAAAATGATTAATCACCCAAAGGTAGGCTCAATTAAAAAAAATTACCTGCTAATTTAAGTTGGTTTTTGTTTTTTTTTTTTTCTCATTACATACACTGAAGTGAAATTTCTGCACACTAATTTTTTGTTTTCACTGAAGAAATAAAAAATGCAAAGCCACAACCACCATTTTTCCAAGTGAGACACTAACGAGCCACAAGTTAACCTGGCATGCCGAAGGCTGAGAACGCGAAGGGAAATTTCCAGAGCCCAAAGTATTAAAACTGCCCATTACAACCACGGCAGTTTTTCTAAACTCCCCAATCCACATTAGATAGGTCAAATCGGAATGGACGGCTTACACTTATCATTATAAACTCTTAATTATTAATGATGTAGATAACTCTTCCCCAAACATTTATTCATGCTCAATTTTATACGTTTATCAAACCTGTTATGTTAACAAAACTATTTGTACTAGTTTTTAATACTATCTGTAATTTTTTGCACAAGACAATAGGTACAATGTTTTAAAGATCTCTGAAATCATGCAATTATTAACTTTCTTTTTTTAAATGAACAATATTAAAAATCTTACTTCTGAATCATTGTTTGCCACTCTCCTTCCCGATCTCCTATCGGAAATCTGTCAATCTGTGCTTGAATTTTGGTTCTCCATTCTCGCATATAGTCTTCAATATCAAATACAAATGGGTGTTGTCCAAAATTAGCATCCACAACCTCTCCTGGTGTTTGAAGCCCTACTGTAGGGTACAAGTTTGGCTGCAAGAAATTTTTAAATTAGTTTTTTCCTCTTATTCTAAATTCCCCACTTTCTTTTTTTTCATCTCTGTAGTAATATCCCCACTGCTACTAGTAGTGTGAAGAAGCAAATACCTCTGGATCATCTGTCCAGCAGTTAAAGCAACTTCTACCAATCCAGCAATACAATGACTGATTAATTTTATTCCCAGTGGTCATGATTTTTTTTATTTTGAAATAAGAAAGCCTTACTGATCATTCTCTTTCTAGTCAGAAAATGCACTTTTTAAACTGTGCTAAAGTTTACAACTTTTGGTTTCAATTTTACAAAATATTAAATACCAATTTTTTAATGATTTTTAAAGACCAGGATTAAAGTTGCTTTTAAAAAGAGAACAAAAATTAAACTTACAAAGTGGGCCATTTTCCTTTTGGGGTGAAATACTTAAAACATCGCTGAATTTTAGTGGTAAGAACTGACAGGATAGAGAACTCATTAGCCTCAAAGTCCAAGTGTAGCGCCTAAAAAGAACTGTAACAGTGCATTGAAGTTCTCGTGAATTCCTGGACTTGTATCTAGAAAAAGACTTTAAAGCATTTATTGTTGTCTCAGTTTTATTTTCTGCTTAGAGATTAGGTCTCTCTGCAAATTTGAAATATGCCAAATATGAGAAAAGTAAAATTTGCCTGTTGGGATTAAAGTAACTTTCTTAAATGCAACTAGCATCTCAGCAATGGCAATGCAATCAGGTGGGGTTTTGGGTGGGTGCGGTTTTGTTGCTGGGTTTTTTTTATTTATAAATATACCTACATCATATTTACACTGCAATCAATGCTGGTATGGTATAATGGTATGCTGATCTACAGAACTATATGCTAAATAAATTAAAGCTATCAGTAAGAAGTTATCAACATGCAGGTCAGTAGGAACACTGAAGCCCAGTGAACCCAGGGAAATTAATGAAAAATACTCTGGTTGCTAAAACCATGCACAAGCTGATCTTGCACCACTTCCACACGACCACCACCTTTTTTTTTTTTTTTTTTTAAATAAACCTCGCTCATAGTGTTACCTAGTCTAGACTAATCAACAAAGCACAAGTCTCAAATCTTTTAATGAGATGAAAACAATTTATTGTAATGAGGAGGAGTCCAGCTTCAAACTTCAGATTACAGTGTCAGTTTTCCTGTGCTGGTACCGTGTGCTAGCAAGGAGCCCCGCTGGCATCCCACAGATCCAGGACAGCGGCAGTGGCTTCCTACACGAAGCACCCAACCCTGTGGCGGGGCTGAGAGGCACCCTGGGTTATTGATTTCATTTTTCCTTAGTATCTGTCCTTGCCTCCTAAGGCCATAGCAATCGGAGTAGCTGGCCAGATGGAAGTGCATCACACACTGGACCCTAACCAGATTAAATCAGAAATGAAGTGGATGAGAAAAAAACAAAATAAGTGCAGTATCATGCCTGTACCAGTAGCATAGGGAACACATTTCTAACGATTTTAAGGAAACAATTTAATTGACTGAAAAGCTAGAAGACTTCAGATATCTGCAGCTTTCTTTAAAAAAAGATTACTTTGATATGYTTGATCTTATGGAGTGAACAGTACAGAGAAAGATTTTGAACATTAGGCATCAAGCATGATTTACAGTGACCATGTCTTAAGCAGCCAGCCTTTCTGCATATGATACACAGCTGTACACACATGCACCATGTTGGTGTTTAATATAGCTTTGACTTTGTATGTAACATCTGCATGTGTCAGAGTATGTAGTAACTACTTGTATGTATCATTTTCTGCTAAACTTCCATTAGAACTGCCTGTTAAAAACCTGAAAAGGAAAAGCCCTGTGAAGATCGGTGTAAAAACAAAAAACTTTTTGCTTCAATTAACAAATCACCACTGAAATGATGAGGAGAAATATCTGATATTAAATTGACTAAGAAAATAATCATTGTATTTCCAAGAAGCATAAGGTAAATGCAAGTTGCATCTGAAACATCTGTTTATAATACGAAGGAAAGCTGTTTGAAAATGCACTTATCTTACCGGTAAATCTGTGAAAGCGATGCCTGTAATGAAGAGAAAATTAAGATTAATTTCCATATGTCTGGATTCTAGCCTCATTTTCTTAAGTGTATCATATATGTTCAGAAAACTCACCCAAACCATCTCAGAAATAAGTAGTTAAGTATGGTGACATCCATGATGCTTAGGCACAACTGATGTGCTTGAGTAATAAAGGGCAATATTTGGCAAAAAGTAATTGTCATTCGAAAGCACTCAATTTGCCCTCAATTTTTCAAAATAGGGCATAAGATTTAGCAAACATCATACAGCTATGCAGATTAGAAAGTATGAAAATTCTGGCTACAGATTAAAATTAAGAGGAAAAATAAGAATATCTGAAGATTTTTTTTCCACTTTCATGTCTTGATGCTGCGACACCAAGATTTAACGGTGTCTTTTCTTGTTTGCTATTACTTTTCTTCATAAGTACGCATTATCTTTACATGAGCAGCACATGCCTATAATACTCCAAACCAGTCTGGTAAATGTTTCACTCTAATCCACGCCAGGGGGTTTTGGTTTTCAAACAGAATAGCTTAATATCTTGTTATATAATTACAAGCATCCATCTACCCATAAGACCAAGGCAGTGATTTTGCTGCCTCAGGATTAGAGAAAAATCTGACCTCTATACACTTCAGGAACTTCACGCAATTGGGGGGCAGGGTGTGTGTGTGTGTGAAGCTTTCAGTTAAAAAATAAATATCAGGAAATCTCCTTCTGACAGCCCAATGATAACAGTATTTCATAATTTCCTTTATTGTTGCAAGTATTTCTTCAAATTTTTTTTTTTTTTACAAGTGCATAATGATTCAAATCCACTTATCCCTGTAAACTCTTATTTATTTTGTATCACTGCCTTCTCAAATTTAAAACAAAGCTTTTAACCTTTTGTCCTAAATTCCACCCGTTTTCCATCTCCATTCTTCACCAAGATTTCAAATCTCAAGAGCATTTGGATTCCTTACTCGCATCTTTGATACAAARGAATGACATATAGAGTGAATCTGTTTCCTCCCATCACATCTCAAAGCTGTGATTTTATTTATTACTTGTTCACACCCTAACTTTCTCTGTTTGGCACATTTGGACATCCAATTTGCCCTTTTCCAAAATAACCATGGCAGTAGGCAAGATAGCTAAATGATAAATGATGACTGAGTGACATGTAGGCATTAGGGTTTTTTTGGGGGGGGTTGGTTTTGGTGGTTTTTTTTTTCAATCCAGGATTTCACACTTGCAGAAATAATTGCTTAGCCCTTTTTGTAGCATCAAATCCCAGGCTGAGCCAGAGATTGCCAATACTCTAGACTGCATCTGTGGCCCAGAGAAGAAACATAAATGTCCTCCAAGTCACGATCATATAGGAGTTCTGGACAACTAGCAGCAACAACAACTCAGCAAGACAGCCAAAATTTCTAATTTCTTTCTCCCCTAAACACAGAAACAATTTTCCTCTGTCAGAAATTCAAGCTAGCAAAGCCCACGACAGCAGAACAGCTGTCAGGTTTCTTTCTGAAATCCATGAAGTGTTTGTCAGACTCTGTCTATGACAGATGACATTTTACTAGCCCCTCCTCACCTATGCCGTTCTGTTCTCCTTTTTAAACAGATTCTAATCACTTGGAGTGTTGTTTCACAGTTGGCCTAATCCAGTCTGCTTTAAGACTTCCACTGAAAGAGAAGCTTCTGCTCCTCCCTTCTTAGCTCTTCCATGCATGTGACCATAAGGGTAGTGTCAGAAAACCAGTGTCTCTTTAGTTGATCAACAATCTGATCCAACTTGCCTGCAGGCATACTGTAACTAGTTCCAAAAAGGGAGTAAGATAGGACTACACTTCCCAGCTTTAACCCGGTTAAAGATTAGGGTAAACACAACATGAGCCTGTTATCTTCCATTTTGACATATACCCTGAAACAGGGCCAAAAAAACCCAACTACACAGTGCATGGTTTAAGTGTCCCATTGCCGTAGGTGTCAAGGTATTAAGTCCAGGTATATAGACTCATTCAATTTAGAAGAAAAATTAAATCATGATAGAATAGAATCACAGAAGTGATTACTTGGAATTGACCTCTGGCAGCGTCTAAGCCCTGCTCTGAGTAGGGGCAGGAAAACTCCAAAGTTAGATCTGTTTGCTCAGGGCCTGAGCAAACAAACAGGCAGTCTTGTTCTGAGAGACAAGGAGAAGAATTTAAACCATGTCCTTCCCCTTACTACCTTCCAAACCTTCCTCATGTTTGGCAATGTGAGAAAACAGAACAGCGACTTCAGAAGTCCCTCTCAATAACCTCTTATTTCATTTCAAGCTAGCCTCTCTTTTCCTTATCACATTTCTACCCATGACAAAAACCTTTTTTCTCCCTTCTGAGCTTTATCCCTTGAAACTTCCTACTCCCCTCAGCACAATTCCAAGATCTCTTCCCAAGCCCTTGCTCTCTCCTTAATGCAGGAAGTAGATTTTTTTTTTCCTTCTTCCTTTACACTCTGTATTTTTGCTCATTAAATTGCATTAAGTAACTGAATTATTATATATATTGCATCAAAAATTTTAACTCTACCCCCTCCTGACATCTTCAAACTCAAAAATTGTCCTGCAGCATTGCATAATACTAAAATTTACCACAAGAATTTAATGGACTTAATTTTAGCACAACTTGTATAATTCATGGCTTTAGCCCAACTATGCATGACTCCAGACCAGGAATCCAAAAGATACTGTTCTCCAACATATGTTCAAAATAACAACCATCCAATCTAAGGTTTTAGTGAAGGCTAGGTGTCCCCCATACAGCAGCAATGAATTTCAGCTATATCCATTCTCCATTTCTCTTATTATCTACTACCTTACAAACATCAAGTATTATTTGTGGATTTAGTAGCGGAGTTCATAAATGCAGGTCCTGTGGAATGAGATGCTATGACAAATCCTTCCAAATTCACAAGGAATGTTAGCACAAGTGGCACAGAAGAAATTATTCTTCCCAATTCTTTAACTAATTCACAGATTATCAGACTATTGAAAGAACTATTCAAACACTTTGTTCCTGACATGAAGACAGTTTCAGATTTACAACAGACTTACAGACATAATGTTATCATTAAAGATAACATTTCTCCATACCCAAGCTGTGTCCATTCTTTGTGTAGAAGCAGGTATTATTGATAAGGTTGACACAACACCCAATGACATCACCCGTAGTAAACGTTGGGCCGTAGGGTTGTCCAGTTCCAGAGGAACAGAATGAATGTCCATCATCTCCATGGTAACCATATGAATGTTTATCCCAACCTAGAGAACAAAAGCATTTGCAATTTATTCGTTTCCCTTATTATGAAATAATGGAAAGACTATGCAAAGTTGGTATATTCTAACCAGGTTAATACAGTTAATTACTATGCTCAGCTTTCTGCTTTCTAAGATTTCTTATCTAACAAATCTGTTTCATTTTAAAATATGACAACTTCTTTTATCAAAATGGCTGAACAGGTAATTCCATTTGTAGTACATAACAGGTAATGCAAATTCAGGTAACACGTTTTTCTCTTTAAGTGAACACACAAAATTATCAACACCAAAAATATAATCAGCTACAATGTTGAAATTCGAAAAGCTATATGCAGATCTGACATGTCCCAATAAAGCAGTGAAGATTCTCCTGTTCTCCCTTTCATCTTGCAAAACTATTGCTACCATATGTCATAATCAAATTCTTCCTGGCTAAAACCCAAACATGCATCTCTGGGGAAACACATTTTTACTCCTGATTATTCTCAATGACTATTCAGCAGCAAGCAGTCTCTGCACAATAGCAGAATCTCCAGACTATAGCGTCACTAGCTTTGCTGCTCCTAAAAATTAAAAAGAAGGAAAAAAATTATCAATACAGGTGAAAGTCACAGCCAGCAGGCAAATCATTATGTATGCAAATATGGTGCTAATTTTGCAGGTGAAGAAGCTGCAGAACCAGTTAAGAAGCTTCATATTGTTACACTACTCAATGAAATTCACAGCAAGCAATTTTAGTCTGAGCTCATTTAAAAATACCTGTCCACACTCTCTGCAATTCAATACTAAACAAAAACACATAGAAAAGGAGTAAACTTTCAGGCACCACAAAATCTTCCTAACAGATCTATTAAATGCCGATTCAAAATAATATAAAGCATGACCTTTAACACAAATTGCCAAATTTCATATATATATATATATGCACGTTCTGACTATACGAATTTATACTGACAACTCAAATTATTTTTAAGGAGTAGAAGGTTGTGGGTTTATTCTTCTTCTGTCAAGCTGCTGCCTAACAGGTTAATTTGAAAGTATTTTCCATACTTAGGCCCTTAATCTGTATGATCAGTAGCTTCAGCTGGCACCACATTAAGCATCTCTCAGTAAATTAAGTACCCCAAATTACTGCAGTTACATTGATTAGTAGTATCTTTGATAATTATTTGCACTGCATCCTAAATCATACTCAAAATAAACTTAATGCCACCCACTAATAATTCATCAGCCTTAGTTGGGCTCACAGTGTAACTGGGACTTGCCATCATCATAAGGATCTCTACCAGAACATTTGGGTGAGAAAGTAACAATGCAAAAGAGAATACTTAAATACTCTAAGGTCAATTCAACATGATTTTATACTTGGCTAATAGTAACAATTTCAAAAAAATCAGTTGTTTTTTGTTTGGTTGTTTTTTTTAACATTTAAAGATCTAGTAAAAAAACAACATGTACACACACACACAAAAAACTTCTTTAAATACTATACAAAGATACTGCAGACAATTGTTAACAAGACAGTGTCCCTGACCATGCAGGTCAATGGAACAGTCAAAACTATGCCTCACATCCTTACTATTAAGCTTGGAAAGGTAACGGTACAGAAACTGACAGTAGGAGAGCTCACTCCATGTTTGACAAAGTTTTTATCATAGTAGCTCATCTTTATTGCTAGAAATTCAGTTTACAGAGTAAGGAAATCTATAGCTTCATTTTTATCAGGAAACATGATGAAAATTTTAAAATGTATTTGTTTGCTAAAAAGTAACTGCATGTTATAAATAACACTAAGAGTTGAGGGAAGTAGTACAGGAGCAAATGTACAGTAAAAGCTAAACGTTTTAGCTGCAAGCTTTACATAATTCAGGTAACAGATAAAACACAGAGATGTCATGCCACACTCTGTTGCTTACCAGAACCTTCCCATCAAGATCAAGCATATTTTAAAAAACAAAATTAACCAAAGTAACTAACTTATCAAACGTAATAAATACTGAAACATACCTGGTAGTCTGTTCATGTTCACACCCTGTGCCGAAAGCCCAATTCCCATGTAACTGTAAAAATGAAAGACAAACGAAATTTATCTGTCTCTTACAAAAATACATATATATATGGGATATTGCCAAGAAACACTGTGCTGATTAATCATGTACCAATTAAGCTGCTGAGAGGTCATTTAATAGTGGCATAACAGCAAGGGAGCTGAAAAGTAATTCCTAGCATACATGGTTTAATACAGACAGATTCTGTCCCTGCAGGAGGTAAGGACAACTTTCTTCTCTTTTAGGCATCCTGGGTTATCGATGGAGAATACTGATATTAGCCATAAAGCATGAACAAAGAAAGCCAAAGGCCATGCCTTATTTTGAAAGTAGGGATAAAGCTATACACATACCAATTTCATCACCTTTAACATACCTAATCATGTTTTGCAGACAATCTCGAATGAGTAATTTTACAAAATACATGCAAAACTGTGCATTATTTCAGCAGCAAAATGCATCCTTGCACTGCACTTAGGAAAAGATCACACTAAAACATTGAAGGCCTGGATCATAGAGCAGAATGCTATCTTGAGAAATTTACCAGCAATGTTACTTAGCTGTTGGCAATCTGTTGGCAAACTAAAGACGGAAAATATTTTTACTGTACTAACTAGTAATCTTAAGTCTAAACAAGTTACGGCTAGGTCAACGAAGTCCAAAAGTCAGCTTTACAAAAGGTAGTTTTAATAAAGTCAGTGTCCAGTACAATTGTTAACAATTTAATAGAAAATACTGGAAAGTTGAAACGAATAATCTCCCCACCCACAAATCACACTATTTGAGGTTAGTAAAATCAATTTTGCTTCTGTTTCTTAAGCAAAAGTCATTTCATGACCAAGATAACAGGAATCCAAAAAGAAAAACAGCATAATGAAAAGCTAGGCTTTCATCAATTCCCCCCTGCCCAAAATAAACCAAACCCCCCTCATAATCTAAAGAAAGCATTTAGACTACCTAACATTTCCTAGTTTATCAAAACATTCAAATCATTTTAACACTAGTTCAAATTAGTTAACATAAATTTGTCATGAAATAATAAACTGTATGAGAAAAAAAAATATTCACCCATGCCAATTTGAAAATAGTTTAAGTCAACAAACATGACCTTTGTATTCCCATCTCATAAAATGCATTTTTTAAGCAACTATTCTACTAGGAAGTACAGGTTAATCTGCTATTTTAAATACATTTCACATAGAATGAAACTGAGCAGCAAATCTCAGAAGTCATATGCTTAATTGTGTACTGGGCTTTCTGCTTTTTCTATTGATCACTTCCAACAGTTACCTTACCTGCTTCTATGTTTGATATTTACAAAGCCCTCCTCTGATAATTTCTAATRTATGATACCATCTTCTTCTCCCTCCAACATACCAGCATGAAATGGAACCTCAGAACCATTTATAGCAGATATTACATTTAGAGATACTGAAGAGCTGAAGCAAAGGGCAACAAACAAAAGGATTAGTCTTTGCTGCATTGCTAATTACATTACTGAGGCACCACTGCAGCAGCAGAGTCAACAAAACAGTTATAAATGAAAGCAACAAGTGGAAAACCCTTGATTTTGTCTTAAATAATAAAGGCAGAATTGTTTTTAGCATAGTCTGGAGTTTGATGCATGAAGGGTTCTCATGTAAAGACTGAAAATCTATTATTGTAAAGTCTCCTGTTAAAGGAGAATTTATTAGAGGAAATTTTTAAAAATCATTTTAGATAACTTAAAGAACTCCACTGACTGCAGAAAGCCTTTCAACTTGAGTCATATTAAAAAACCCTTCATCCCAATCAAAGTTTCATTTCAGTATTCTTATAGAAACAAGATTAAGGTTACACAAAAATGTAAAATGTTAGATAGAAAACTATCATCTAGGTAGCATTTTGGTACCACCTGTTTTTTCTCCCTCAGACATCGTATCTTCTGAGCCTCCTCTTTAACTCAGCAACAATTGTAAACATGGACCCACTGTATTTAATACAGCTGGGAACAAGGATTCTTTACCCACTGGCAATGACTAGAAGGCACTAGGCACTGACACCATCTCAGTAAGACGACAGATGTTCAACACTGTATGTTTTTCCCTGGGATTCACTTACAACTACTTGGAATGTTAACACCATTTCATCAAGGAGACTTGGTATTAATAGAAACTCAAGTAAAATTAGATTAAAACATTTCAAATAATTAAAACATTTACTACAGACATCTTTCAAAAGGAAAAAGGAATGTCTATAATTTATGGTTTGGAAGTGAGTGAAATTAAAGGCTCATCAATTAAGCTAATTTATTATTTGTTATAGTTGATGGATARCTAATCTCATGTTCAACTAGATATAGTACAATATAAATTGAGGGGGAAAACAGTACCATGACAGATAGGCTTTAGATGCTCTAAAATTCATCAACAGGAGTTGTATTTATGCCAAACCACTACATGTAACTACTTTTTTCTTTTCCTGGCACCTGTAAGCTTCATAGGCTTAAAAAGACTTTTTTGTTTGGTTTTTAAAGAAGCTTAGCCCATATTTAGGTCCAGAGTCATTGTCTGCAAAAAGACTTACTTCAGTGGAAGGAATTACATAAATTGTCCTCCTGTTTGCTTCCTTAAGGTTCACATATCACGCGTCTCAGAATCAGGAGAACAACAGTGGCGCAGCTATGCATTTAGGTTTTCCTCCCTTAGTCCACGATAAAAATGCAGGGCAGCACAACAAGCAGACATGCTAGCACCCAGGTGYGAGGCAGGCCCAGACTGTTCTCAGTCAGTTCATGATGCATTTCCTGCTGTCCTGTCACATGAATGGGTTTGGTCTAGGAGATAGCCACAGATGGGAAGAACAGGTCCACTTAGACTATGTCACACCATAACAGCAGCCCTGGGGAAACAGAGGTGTCAACACCAGGAAGCAGCACGCTCACTCCAACTSCAAAATTGGACATGACACAGCATGGTTTGAGAGACCACAGAGGGTGAATAATGGTGTGGGTTCTGATGTCGCCTTCCTCATCGCTTCCCTCTGTAMCTGCAGATGGTGCCTCCACCTCAGCTCCCCACCCGTAAACATCCCTGGCTGCTGCGGTAGGAGCATCACTTACCTAGGCAAATGGAAGGAAACGGCCTGGGACCCTTTTTATTAAGAAGCCCCTTTCTCTGAGCATTTCGGTCCCAGCGGTTGCTACTCATCACCTCATYAAAGTGCTCAAGTCTTACAGGAGCTCATAAAATTACAAACAACATGTAAAACCACTCATAGAATACATGAAATCAACCCATGAGAGACTGAAATAAGAGACTGTGGCTGAAAACCGATTTAAAGTGCAGCCAAATTGGTAGTAAGGACCAAGAAAGGAAGTGCATCTTACATACTCTTGATTTTTCATTTCAAATGGTATTTATTCTTGTTCCAGTTCATTAAAGATATAGATTACCATTTTAGTGTCTCAGCACATCTTCTAGTTTACATTTCACAACTGCAAGTCATATAGAAATTTTTAGGAATACTACAAAACTACAGAGTTTAAAATTTGCTGAAAATTCAACTTTTTGCCACAAAGCGAAAGAAAAGTCAATGTCAAAAATACAGGCACTATGATACCTATTTTGTTCCACTAACACAGACTGAAAAGCCTAGGCTTCTCTGCAGTGAAATGTGTAAGAAGCAGCAAGCTCACAATAACTATTTTCTCCTCAAGTATCTTTTCAGTCAAAGAGCTAAATTCACATTTTTGCTGGAGCCTGAAGTTTCTACTTGGATGCCTGAATAGACTATATTCAGTGAGAAATAAAAAAACCAGAACCAAATAGAAGGAAAAAATAGCAATAAGAGATGGTACAGAACTGGAGACTGCTAAAACATAAGGAAAAAGAAAAAACCCTAGGAGTTCATACAAAAGATACACAATTCTGATTTTTATTTGAAACTGTTCTGTTAGACCTTTTAGCCACTGTATTGAAGGTGTATGGAAGAGCTTTCAATATGGAAGTGGATAATAGTCAGAATTCAGGTTAATTATATCCTATCCCACCCATTCCATAGAGGAATACAGAATCTCAAAAACTATACCAAATCACAGGTACCTCAGAAAGCTTAGTAGTGGCTAAAGATAAATTTAAGTACTAAATAACCACTTCTCTAGTTAAAAGAAAAACAAAACAAAACCCACAAATATTCCACACTGTATTTGTAAAGACAAGTAAAATAATTTAGCATATCTTTAAGTAATGAAAAAAAACATAACAGCTTCCCTACTACAGAAATTTCATTAGCAACCTGCTCTCTGCAAAGAGTAAAATTCCTTCTGACTTTCACTGTGCCTACATGTTCTATTAAAGACAATATAACCTGAGGAACTGCTACATCATGCTTCGAAATCCAAGCTCTTTTGGTGATGATGAAAGTAAATAATCAACCTGGTATCTTATCACCTACACGCTATACATTTAAAGAAAGCAACTTCAACCATACAGTGTTAAAACCTAAGTTACCATAATAACTGTAAGGAGCCTAAGTCCAAGCACTAACAGATATTTACATTCATAAATAAGGCAACTGAAAACATCCTAATGTTTCGAATGCATTGACTACCAAGGAAAGTAGAATTAACATTCTGAAAAAAATGTAGGCTATACAACGGGTGCAGGTTTTTTTACTATCAAGTTTGTATCTTGGAAGAGGGTACAAGTAGAAAAAACAACATCTGTAAGAATTTTAAGACAAATGATCTTCTAAAGAGCCTTCACAACTGACTTGCAAGGATGTAAAAAGTTTGAATACTGTTCTCCTATAGTTTTCTACACTGTCTTCACTGACACTATACTATAAGGTGAGAAATACAACACACTAAAGAGGTATCTGTAACTTCATCTTTAATATAGTTGCTCTGCATTAAAATTTTGTAGGAATATGCTAATGCAAGATTCTTATTGTCTGCACAATCACAATAAGAAATGAACTGTTAAATTTTTCTCTATTTAAATGTTTCAAAATATGCCATAGACAGTTTGAGTCTTTCATTTCAAATTGAAAACAAGTTTAATTTTATGGAATGTTTCCAAGGAAACAGTATTTTAAACATGATAAACCCAGGTTTCAGATTAATCCAGTTCTACATAGAGAAGAAAAAAAAACAAGAAAAAGTCAGGCAGTCATCTTGTATAATGTTTGAAACTGTTACTCCTGTAACATTTTGCTTGTGATTCCTATAATGTTCCTAGAAAGATTCTCATTTACTGACGTCCCTCTCACTTTCTGAGGTTGCACAATTTTGTCTTGTGACACTTCTCCCTAAGCACTAAAGCCTTTTTGGGGACCACACTGTCAGAAAAGAACAGTTGCATAGACAATAATATAATGTAAGTCCGGGCTGCAGTAATATTATTATCTATATACTATATTTATGGGAATAAACCTCATAAGAAAGAAATAACTTGAAAGATTTTGCAAGAGGCAGGGACCAAGAAATTAAATATATTCTCTTGACTTTCTTTTTAAATTATAAATCTTCATTTCTAGAAAACATCAACAAAGAAATAAAACTCTCTTGTTCCAGTTCCACATATTTCTGACCAGTTAAACACAGACCTCAAATAATCCTCTTACACATTTAGTTGCTGTTCGTTTCTGTCAAATGTCTGGTCTCATACACTCAGGTAAAAACTAATTACTGCTACAGTTTAAGAAAAGATACACTTGCCAATTCATGATCCAATCTCTTCTTGCAGCTGCTGCAATTCAAATGAAGACACTAACGCAAGAAAGCTACTTCAGACTTTATCAGATTCTACTCTATACACAAGTACTCTGCTAATAATGCCGCAAGACATACTTGTATGTAAATAAAGACTGAGTGAAGTTTGCATGCTGTTGTAACAAACGCCTGTTATTGTAACAAATAACTGCTGAGGACATACCAAAACTATAAAAATAGGTCTTAAGACTGCACAAAGTTTTTACATTAGATTAGCAGTGTATAAAACAAATACAAACAAAACAGCAACTGATGATGTTCTGTGTTTTGTTTATTGGTTTACGCTTTTGTTATGAACAAGAAAATGGGTATACTGGATGCTAAAGGAAAAGCCAACACTGCAACAGAAACAATTTGCAATAAAAGATAGTACCGTTTCTGTTTAAAGAGTTACACATACATGCTCTAGAAGACAACAAAGCATTTGTATTTCACAAACATCACTCAAACGCACTAAAACAGCTCAGGCTAAGCCATAGGCATGGGTGGCATGAAAATTCAAACTTAATTCTCATGGTATTTTTTCCTTTTATATTTCTTCACCCACTTCATCGCATACCAACACATACTACAAGATACTGCCAAAACAACAGATGACTGCTTGTATGGCCGGTGTTAAAAAASAGCCATAATCCAACAGGTGTCTAAAGCCTTATTAACACTGCTTTACCAAAAAGCATACTGATTACTTGTGTGAGTTGCTGTAGTTACATTTTATTTTAGTGCAGAGCATTTAGCAGAACTTACACATGCAATATAAAGCATGCYGATGAAGATCTGCATCAGTACAACCACACCACAGACTAAACAACCACGCTCACAGAAGTGTAAGCCAAGTGCTGTCTGCTAAAAGACTAAAGCCTTTCGAAGCTTAGTTTTTGTTTTTTCTTCTAGATGGCTTACCAGTTCCAATTCTTGTTTTCATTCTTCTTTTAAAAAAAAAAAAAAAAGCACATCTGCTTAGAGGATTTCGCATTTTAAGCATACATCTTCCTCAGCTGTTCTAAAAGCACTAAAGACTGTCTAGAAGTAAATGGCATCACTATCATTTGCCCATTGCTAGTAACTGTATTTACAAATCAATGAATAAGGTAAAGAATGGACAGAAATTCAAGACACCAAGGGTAAAGAAAGGCATTTTCCCCAGGAAASAAACAGACAAAAAGTCTCTCCTGGTCAAAGACTTAAAAAACCAAAAACTAAAATTAAGTAAGTGGGCGTAAGCTGGTACCATGACCAAAAGTAGCATTCCCACCCTCCTGGGCCCAGATGCTCTTTTCTGCCCCAAGTTTCCCTCTCTTTTGCTACCGTAGCTACTCATGAAGCAATACAAACAGCCATACTGGGGAACGAACCTGGCTGAAAACTAACTCACTCCTGAGGTCAACTTTTGGAGAATTGAGCTACCCAGTCAGGTTTACTGTGAAGCTGACACAAACAGTCAAACTGGGACAAGGGAAGTGAACTCAGTGAGTGTTCAGAGACTCCTTCTCACGGCCAAATCACCACAAAGTCTTCAAACTACGGTTTAGAGTAAGAATTGCAAACATTCAAAAACCATTGCCCTGACTGGAAATGAAGAGATTTATTACACAAACCAACAAGCCTAAAACTGAAATTCATGTAGAAATGGATGATCACTCAATAAACCATACACACATAAGCTGTTTATAACATAAAATAATGGAAGGTAGTTTGCTTCTGAAAGCCAGGTAGCCAGTGGATACCCTTRAGACAGCCCCTTGGAAAGTGGAACCGGAGTATGCTTATGCCCAGTATGAAATGCCAAAGAGTGCAACCTAAAGTTACAGCAAAGCTCACAGACTCTCAACCAAGAGAGATTATAGACAGCTCTTCACCATTAAAGAAGAATGCCCGCAGCAACAGCACAAAGGTATTGGACTTGTAGTTTAGATAAACTATGACAGTATCATGCAAGTATCTTTAGTTGTGTAAAAGAGGGAAACGTTAACTGGTATCTGAAATAAAATATTAACTGTGGGGCTGTAAGGCAGATGCATTACCGCTTTACACAAAGCGAGAGGACCTAAATATGTAAAAGACTAGCACAACTGAACTCAGTAAAAAGCAGCATAAGAAAACTGAAATCAAGATTTGAGAGAGACTGGGAAAAGTCTCATTTAGATATACTTACCTAGCTAAGAGAATGGCCACCATGGTGGTCATTTTTGGAAAGTGAGGGGACAGTATAGTATAACTGGAACCAGTGAACGACCTGCTACGCCACCTGGACGCTTACAAGTCCATGGGGCCAGATGGGATCCACCCGAGACTGCTGAGGGAGCTGGCGGAGGAGCTTGCCAAGCCACTCTCCATCATTTATCAGCAGTCCTGCTTAACGGGGGAGGTCCTGGACAACTGGAGGCTTGCCAATGTGACGCCCATCTACAAGAAGGGCCGGAAGGAGGACCCGGGGAACTACAGGCCTGTCAGCCTGACCTCRGTRCCAGGGAAGATTATGGAGCGCGTCATCTTGAGGGTGCTCACAAGGCATGTGCAGGACAACCAGGGGATCAGGCCCAGCCAGCACGGGTTCATGAAAGGCAGGTCCTGCTTGACCAACCTGATCTCCTTCTATGACCAGGTGACCCGCAAGGTGGATGAGGGAAAGGCTGTGGATGTGGTCTACCTGGACTTCAGTAAAGCCTTTGACACTGTCTCCCACAGCATTCTCCTGGAGAAGCTGGCAGCTCATGGCTTAGACAGGTGTACTCTGCGCTGGGTAAAAAACTGGCTGGACAGCCGGGCCCAGAGAGTTATGGTGAATGGAGTTAAATCCAGTTGGCAGCTGGTCACGAGCAGCGTCCCCCAGGGCTCAGTGTTGGGGCYGGTCTTGTTCAATATCTTTATCAATGACCCGGATGAGGGGATTGAGTGCTCCCTCAGTAAGTTTGCAGACGACACCAAGTKGGGCGGGAGTGTTGATCTGCTCGAGGGTAGGAAGGCTCTGCAGAGGGACCTGGACAGGCTGGATCGATGGGCTGAGGCCAACTGTATGAGATTCAACAAGGCCAAGTGCCGGGTCCTGCACTTTGGCCACACAACCCCATGCAACGCCACAGGCTTGGGGAAGAGTGGCTGGAAAGCTGCCTGGCGGAAAAGGACCTGGGGGTGCTGGTTGACAGCCAGCTGAACATGAGGCGGCAGCGTGCCTAGGTGGACAAGAAGGCCAACAGCATCCTGGCCTGTATCAGAAATAGTGTGGCCAGCAGGAGTAGGGAAGTGATCRTGCCCCTAGACTCGGCACTGGTGAGGCCGCACCTCGAATACTGTGTTCAGTTTTGGGCCCCTCACTACAAGAAGGACATTGAGKTGCTGGAGCATGTCCAGAGAAGGGCAACGAAGCTGGTGAAGGGTCTGGAGAACAAGTCTTACGAGGAGCAGCTGAGGGAACTGGGAGTGTTTAGTCTGGAGAAGAGGAGGCTGAGGGGAGACCCTATCATGCTCTACAACTACCTGAAAGGAGGTTGTAGCGAGGTGGGTGTTGGTCTCTTCTCCCAAGTAACTAGCGATAGGACAAGAGGAAATGGCCTCAAGTTGCGCCAGGGGAGATTTAGATTGGACATTAGGAAAAACTTCTTTACTGAAAGAGTGGTTAAGCATTGAAACAGGCTGCCCAGGGAAGTGGTTGAGTCACCATCCCTGGAGGTATTCAAAAGACGTGTAGATAAGGCGCTTAGGGACATGGTTTAGTGGGCATGATGGTGTTGGGTTGAYGGTTGGACTTGATGATCTTAGAGGTCTTTTCCAACCTTAATGATTCTATGATTCTATAACAGATTTAGAGACTAAGGCTTACATCTCCAAATTACAAGAACAGGTCCATAGGACTTAGCACACCCTTGTTCATTCCCATTCCTAGACCGCCAATGTAGTTTGCTTTAGTTAAGCTCCTATTCTAGAAATTTAGATGAAACTAAAAATGGTGTTGCCTTTTGCATACAACTCTATGCCTACCTCACTCCCTTGAGTMCTGTATTAAGAAATTACAGAACAAAAACTACGTACATTACTTCTGGTTCTCTGATAGATCAATTACAAATGAGGGCTGCATTAAGAGCTTACAAAGGTTTAATTTAAAGCTAAAACTATGTTTAGCTTCCCAACTACATCAGAATTTTTGACAGTACTTGCTGCAATACTTTGCGTTAACTGACACATATATGTATTTATTTTTAAATTAACTGGAGATTTCAATAGAGATGCAGATATAATTTATTGCAGTTAATACTCTCCTTCCTACCATGTTTTCTAATCATCACCTTGGTACTGTTCCCCATACTTACACACATTACTCATCTACTGTTATCATCTCCAATCACTCACATCACTATCCACAATGTTCCACATGAAGCCAAACAAAACAAAGCAAAAGAGAGTATAAAAGGAGAATGTAAATAAATAGAGGTCCTCAGATTGCAAAAGGAGACATGAAATTAAGGAAGAAAACTGAAGAAATAAGGAACAACAGAAAATATTTACCGAGCAACATGACAGCCAGTTAGCACTTTTAACAAGAACTTTAAAATATTTAAGATAATTATTTCACATATCTGTACTGTAGCAACACATAAAAGATCTTAGGACTCTTCGTGCCAAACACTGTACAAATACCAAGACAGTTTTTGTTTGAATGATATTTCAACCTTATTACTTTTATTAACCTTAATTCTCACTTCCCTTTTTCTCATCTGTTACCATCAGTTGCTGCACGGCCCTATCACCCCTCATTGAGGTATCAAAAAAGCAACTTCACTCTTCATCTGCTCTGCAACACCAACCTCCATACCCATTTCTTACTTCCTAGTAAGCTTGCTTTCGTGCTTTCTTCAATGTGTCCATAATGCCTAGAAGTCGATTATCATGAACATCTGCAAAATAAACGTTTTAATGCACCTTCAAATTCCTACTCAAGACTGTTACCCYCCAAATACATAGACAATTTAATGACCTAGGTCATTAGTGTAACAAAACCAATGCTATTCTCACGCACAGACAGCTACGACAAGCCATACTGGAAGCCATGCCATATCCATGCCCTACACTAAAAAGAGCTGTGCTCCTTCAGAGGAGGAGAATAATCTTTGTGATTGCCCAGCAACTTTGAGATACACAAGATCATATTCCAGGAGCAGTGCCATCAAGTGCTACAGTAGCACAAAAAATAAATCTCCTAGACTAGGTTTTTAGTAAAGGTTTTTGATGATTTGAGGCAACTCATGCTAAGTAGAGCCCACAAGCAAGAATGCTGTTAGACTTGCCCATATAACATAGTACATGGACTAAATACTTTAAGTTGAGTTTATTAAAAAAATATAAGCAGTAAAGGCTATTACCAAAGGGAACTCCAAATAAACACCATTAAATTATCCATTGACATTTATGAAAATTGAAAGCTGTACTTCAGCTTGCAGATAGATAGCTTGAGTTGCCTCGGGTAGTCTAGGATTTACTTTGAACAGTACTATAAAATACAGCTGTAGTGCTTCCACAGCTAGGCTCAGGCCTTGAGAATAGATGCTTTTGCAACAGTAAGGCGTTTTAACTAATTGATCCTATTAGTTACATGCTGGTCCTCCACGATATGAACTCTGTTCCCATTACCAGATGCCAAGTAAAGAAGAAAAAAACTGGTAAAAATGTACCTGGAGCAAACCAGGTGAAACACAACAGGCAGTGAGGAAGAACTAATAAACCCTATCAGACACAAACTGGTTTCTATTGACCTACTTATATATCTCTGCATTAAATTCCCCAGTTTACTTATTACAGAAGAATATATTAGTTTGAATGCAGCATAATATTGAACCGTAAGAGATTCACGCTGCACTGAGTCAAAGATCTCTTGGACCTGAAAACAGGGTCTAGAGATAACACACATTACATCCAGTAAGGCTCCACATGTTGCCTCCTGCTTTTATCAGCTGAGGTAGATTTGGCTTTGGCTCTGTGCACAGTATTCCCCAGCATCCCTACTATCTTATACAATGAAAAAAATGAACACCTCAGCTCATTATGCAGCTAATGTTTCATAGTGACACTAAAAAAAAGGTCACAAGGCTGAAGCAAGGACAAGGCAGTATGTATTATCACTAACTGAAAAAAGTACCCCTCCATTTTTTTTTTAAGCAATCTCAGCAGGCAACTTCACAAGTCTTAGGTGTACTATATGTACACCTCACAAATAACCATTTAAACGACAAAACCTTGAAACACTTTACTCAAAGGTGCTTTCTACTTTTGTAGGATTGCCCTGAGAGGCCTACTGAATTAGAAATTAAAATCACAAAGAGGTCTAAGGTAAAGTGTTAGAGCAGCTACGTAAAATGACATCCCCACACACGTGGACACTTTTTGAAATCCATCACTTCAAAAAAACTAGCTTCTAAACTAAGCAGACAGAAATACATTTCAGGAAGAGACATGTGCATCACTAGCTAATCACAATAAGAACCTCTCCTCAACTGACAGCAGCAGGGCAATTTTTAAAAAATGTTTAAGGAATAAAAAAACCCACAGAACATGTCCCTAAAAAAAATGATAGCAAAACATTACTTGAAACACTAATTTCTATCATCTCAATTTAAAAATAATTAGGTCTTCATAGTGTGACAAAAGCAACTACAGACATAAGTTTTTCATAGCAAAGAAATCTCCCAGGGACAACTTTCGGGAACAAAACTGATAAACTCATAAATGCCCCTACAAGGCAGCAGCAGTACTGAGAGGCTATTCTTTCAAAATATCTCTATACAATACTATAAGCAAAACAAAAGAGTTTGAATACTGTTCTGCAGAAGGCTTACAGAACACTGGGAAAAATGAAAGAAAGAAACAGCAGCAAGACAGATAAAGAAAAGACAAAGGTACTGAATTTCATCTAAAGAGGCTACAACACAATTCTTTTCTCAGAAGATTTATTTTCACAACAGGACATAAGCATCCGCAACATGTTTGTACAGTACCTAGGACAAGGACATTCAATCCTGACTAGAACCTTGAAGCAGAACCACAGTATATACTACAGCATATTGGAAAGAAGTATTGCTTATGTAATCCTACATAGTCAACATAATCAATGTCTCAGGATTAAAACACACCCTCTAGCAAAAGCAGTGAAAGATGAAAAGGAATTAAAGTGGTCTAGCAATGATTTCATTAGCGCTTCAGGACTCTCCCAGGTGAGACTCTATCTCCCTCAGTAGACTTAAAGGCATGCTATCACCTGCGCTTCAACAGATTCATAATTCAGATGGATTCTGGGAAGCAGCAGCTGCACTCACTCATCAACTCTTGTTCTTTCCATAGGGTGACAAGTTCCCAGGCACCTATTCAGAATATTCCCCTTTATTCTTATTATTGTTCACCAACAAGTAACCTTAAGAATAACTTTCCATTTTAAAATTGACACAACATCCACAAAAAGACTGCGCTGCGGAGGTAAGCTGGTCTGCTGCACACCCTGAAGACTTCCTAAAAATTACGTGAAAGTCTGTAAAGCCATATAGTCAAAAAACCAACACTTATAAAGGTAAGAGCAGGGTCAAACTATGGTCATTCAAACCCTAACTTCTCTGTCAAGAGAAAATGAGAAGATGCTGTTATGGTATTTATTGTGTACACTGATTTGTGGACAATAAATACCACAATCAACTCCCCTAAAACAACTACATATCAGAGTGCAACTTCTCATTAATAAGGAATTAAGCTATATAAAAAGTGGTAAAATATGAAAATAAGTTTTGATACCAAAGACATCTGTTGACTGAAAGAAAGATGATGCAAGACAGTATTTCAAGTAATAATAAATTAATAACGCACTCAATGCTTACCCATCTCTTCCCTTACTGACAATTTTAACTTCGAAATAGTATATGCCACAGGCTGCAGGTATAGGATGTGTAGCTCGAACAGAAGCAGCATCTTTTGGAGTTTTTCCATGACCTGAAAAACAATTGCATTCAAAACACAACAAAAATGTATGTTAGATAATTGCAAAAGACGACTCAAAGGTATACATACYAACTACTCAAAACAGAAGGCTTATGTAATGAGCAAACAATATACAATATTCTAATCAGCCTCATTTTTATGCTAGAATATTTTCTTCCAACATTAAGTTTTCATTGTAGGCACCTGCATTGCAACTAAACATGCTATGAGAAGTTCTGGACATACTACTCTAAAAGGTTCTACAACTATTTGAAGGGAAACTAGAAAAAAGCTTCACCACAGTAAGTAACATAATTGACAAAAGCCCACCTCGGTTTGAAAGAACTGTATGATTTCTCAAATGCACAGGGCTTACCCATTTTTATAGACTGAAACATGACATAACAGCGTTTAATCTAACGCTTCGTGCTTCTGAATCTTCAAGTTATTTAAGATACTTTAATTCTAATGTCCTTCAGAATAAACATCAGTCATTATATAGAATGTACGACTCGTAATTCATTTCCATGTTTTGAATGTTATTTCAGGACAGCATTAAGTGTTACAGTCTGCAACTGAGCTAATGCAGCTCCTACTCCTTTTTCTTATAAGGCTCACTATGTATCAGCTCTGCCACAAGAAGAATGCCCAATGCCAGCTCTTGTCTACTCTAGGGATTTTCAACCTAAACCAAGAGCCACTTGCACTCCACTAAGACTAACTCTCCTGAATGTGTCACCCTCTTCACAGCCCTTTGTTCCAAAGGCAACCTGGAAGCAGGCCTTTGGCCAGATGACTTGTTTTAGCAGCAACCTGTTCAAGCAAGCTCAGTCTCTCCAGGCACATCAAAATCCCTCAATTATTGTGTGAAAGTCACACACAGCATCACAGGACATAGGTTTGGGGTTTTTTTTTGTTTTTTTGTTTTGTTTTTTAAAAAAAAAAAAAAAAAAAAAAGAGCGCAAGATGGAAAGTATATTGGATCCTGGCAAGAGGTATTTCAATAAGATGGCAAGCAGGAACAGACTGTTGTTGCCATAAGAATAATTCACGCAGATCCCATGCCCACTCTCCGTGTGGATCTTAGGCATGATAAAGCGAGATGTCTGTTTTGAGTGTGCTGTACGAATCACTTGGGCTGCAGCACTCCAGCTGTCATCTCCAGTCCAGACAGGGAGGCCTACTGCACCTGCATAGCAATTGATCTGTGTAGCCAAAAAAAAAAAAAAAAAACAAACCACCAAACACAAAAAACCCCCACTCCTTCCAGTGGCATTAACACAGCTCAGGCACAGATTAATCATGTCTCATGTGCAGCAAGTCAGGTCATAGAGCAAGGAAGAAACTGCAGGAAAATGACAGCATAGCCAGCCAGAAAGATCAGGCACAGCTAACCTACACTACTGAACCTCTATCCACAGAGCCCTCTAGTGTAAACGTTGATAGAACAGTAAACGCTTATCTGCCTGTAGAGCTAGCACCAACCACCTCTTACCAAATGGCATACACTCAGCCAAGGAGAACTCTCCATTTCACCATGGCCGCATTTGCATCCGAAACTTTGCTAGCACAGCACGAATTCTTCACTCACTGAGATTAGGTTTAACCTACACTAGTTCACCTCAGTGTGTTACTACCTTAAGGCAACTAGCCAAGTATCTTACTTTTCTGGGTGCAAATGCATTGCTCACCTCAATACGTCATTACTAAACATTTTATATAGAGAACCTTCGATCACCTCACAGGTTTTATAATATTAAGCTTATTACCCACCTTCTGCATGTTGTTTTCAGAAGCCTCACATGAGGAAAAAACAGTAATTTACTCTTCCATGCACAACACAGCATGCATGTTTTACTGTTCATCACTTTTAAGTTACTTCCTCAGGCTGTGTCAACCAAGGTAATAACCAAGAACATAACCTTAGAGCTTCCATAGGTTTTCTTAGCTCACTATTTAGCTGCTATAAATTAGATTATCATTCCTAAGTATGCAGAAATCCTTCAGCTAAAAGGCACCCAAAACTTTATGGGCAGCACACTAAACTCCCGAGATATTCCTTAAATTCAGATAGCTCTGATTAAATGATGCATTAGTTAGAGGGGAGGGTGGGGGGGAAGGAAAGATACTTTCTTTTTAAATGTCCTTAGGTTTTTACTTTAAAATAGACTGAGAAGAAGTTCCCTTGGTTACTCTATGCACTTGACAATCTGTGTAGTTTCAGTCTGAGTCAGCCTCCTTATTTGGGCAAGTCTTCCACATAGAAGACTAAAGTAGTAGGAACTAGCCAAATATTATTGGAAATGTACATCTATTACCCAGCAGACTTTGTTTTGTGAAATCACAATCTAAGTGTTTGGAAACAATATCAATTTAAGGTATTCTTAGCACCTCTTCCTGAAACTAGTCCCTTTCTCCCACCCCCTCCCCAATCCAGGCAGCTATTTGCAAAGACATACCATGAACCAGATTGATTAGCTGATCGGGCTTTAAGAAACCTACCAGATTTTTTTAAGCAGCAGATCAGTTCCCTGATCCAGTTCACAACACAGCCACACACAGCTGTCACACTGCAAATAAGAGGTCGACACAGGGGCAGAAGTAACAGGATACCTTACCAGTATTGCCAAACACTTCATGTGGTGAAGCAACATGCTTGGGGAAGTCAGTGCCCAAAACAACTTTCATCCCATTAAAACAGAAGACACCCTAAATTTAGAACTTTTAATATAATCTCCAATGAATCCCATTTTACTACTTGAGTATGCTGCTCTTATGTGTAGTTACATACAGTTATTATTTCTAACAGCAAATTCAACAGCATCAAGCAGTTAACTACTTTCAAATATTCCAAATACCTCTACATTGTCTCAACATGCTAGTTGAGACTTTCAGTACTACCAAGCTACGTTGGATTACATGAGGAGTCAAGAGATACTAGTTATCAGCCAGCTTTAAAACAAGAGGCTCTTTACAGAGCAGGTAGTTGAACTGCAGAATTTCTCACCAAAGGATGTTATAGATGCTAGTGTTTAAGTGGACACTGGGCAAGCTTCTAGAACAGAAATTAACTGAGAAACTGCCTTCAGCTCAGGATGTCCTTCAGCTTAGAATGGCTGGAAACTGAGAGTGGAAAACACAGATATACCATATATGCCCAACATGTTTTTAGACTTTTCTGTAGGCACTCACTTATGGCCAGTCACTGATGGGACACCGAGCTGAGTGGCCCATTAGCTTGACATTATATACTGCTGCCACGCTCTTTGGTAACCTGAATCCCCACTTCCTTGCTTGTGAATAAAAAGGAACTTTGACACCCAACTCTGAACTTCTGAATCGGAGGTTCCAAACGCCTAAAGTAGATCGTATGAACACTGCCCTATGTTCCCTAAAACAGACCTCTTTCATGGTCACAAGCTATAGTTAAAGTATTTAAAAGAATACTTTTAAAGTATGTATTATTTAACACTAAAAATTAATCATTTTCAGCATTAAAAAGAGAATTCTGCAAACAGATGCGTTGGGGCAGAGAAGGGAAAACAGGTGTACAAAGCTTGAACATTACACTGTAAACCAGATCATAAGTAAGTTCAATTACCAGAATTGTTTTCGATTGGGCTTTCATTAAAAGTGTTTAACAACCATGAGTCGACCATGCTTAAGAAGTAAAGCTATATTTTACTCTTTAAGCAGTCATTCACATTGATGATTTTTACTAAAAGTAGTATCATCAGTCCTTTAGCAAAATTAAATTGAAATTAATCTAAATTTAAATTCCATCTACTTGAAAAAAGCCAATTCAGATAAAAAGATATTTGGAGAAGCCATTTCAGCTTTCAAAAATACCATCTTTGAACCTAAATCCAAGTGTGTAATGCATATGCATCAAATAGTCCAAAAGAAGTCTATGGGAGTGTCTACCTAGACAAAAGTAAGCGTGTTTATACAGTTTAAATCCTTAAATGAAGTTTACATAAGCTGAACTGCAGTTATTTCCAACAGGTGGTTCAATGAGTTGCTCACACTGCCAAAAATAAAATAATCAAGGCCTAATCTTCTGTTGAATTCATTAGGAAAGTTTCACTGAGACAAGAAAAAAAAAGACATGCGCAAATTACTGATTTTACTTCAACTTTTTCCCCAGTTTAAAAAAGCAAGACATCTCAGAGCTACAAAGGTGTCCAAAACAGGCATACCGTAGTGTACTGAATGCACTTCAAGTGTTTTCTGCCAGAAAAATTGACACCATCCTTGTATCACTGAATGACAACACAGAACTATTACTATAGAATCCTCTTCTGTTTGTCATAGAAATTGGGATGCACAGTTTGCACTGAAAAACAAATTTTTTTTTTTTTTTTTTTTTAGTTTGGCACTAGAGACAGTTCAAAGGCAACTGCATTGTAAATAAATGTCTGGCTAAGATTTCCTGGCCTGTGATACATTAGAAAAAGTTCACGCAATGGCAGCTTACTCAAAATTGCATAACTTTCCTCAGCTTTTTTTGGACAATCGTCACAAGACTAACTTAAGTGAAGTTACTATAAGACTTTCCATGATTTTAGCACTAATGATTTAGTCTGTTTACCTAATTCTGTACGTAGTTTCTTTCATGGTTACAATATGCGTTGAGTATGTATTTTTATCTCCTTATACTACATAGCATAGATTATTATCTGCTGGAAACTGAACTTGTCTGTCTAGTGGAACGTTCATATTACATACAGCATTTATGAAATCCCTGTTTTTCAACAAGATCCATGTGTTAATTCTGAATATTTTAGAAATATATAGGAATATTTTTAAAGATGTCTTACCTTAATAGCTACATATTTTGTGCGGTAACTGCTTTACATGTAGCATACAGTTGTCTGAACCCTTATGCTTTCTTTACCACTTACCTACAGCTCAGAGCTATTAATATTACAATTAAGTGAAATCACATAATTTTTTTTCTGATACTGTTTTTCATGTCTCCCTTGCATGGATATGCCACGAACAACAGTCATTAGGACAGTGTTAGCTTTCTATCAGCTTGCACAGCTAACTGGCAGCAACACAGAAATGTACGTCTGTCCATCTGAAAAACAAAAATACCCTTGGGTACAGTCTTTAGTATATTACAGCATCACTGATGCCAACGTATATGTATTTCATATCCAGATTTTGAACAAAGCTTCCTAATCAAGAGTCAGAATTTGTAAAAGTATAACAGAATAGCTCACTGTGGAAAGAAATTAGCCTGTTCTGGTAAACAACACAGCAGTCAACGCATCTTCCCTTCAACCACCTCCCCATGTATGTTTTCCTTTTCTTTTTTAAGTAACACTATGATTCTGAGAGATAACGCAAAAGAGCACTGACCCTCAGGCTTTGTTGCCCTCCAACAAAATTTAAAGAGCTGTTATCCTGATGCTAGACTGTACTCCTTTCTTTAAGCCTCCACTGCTTAATCAATGCCTGGTTTTGTGGCAGCTTTGATTTTTAAGCACACTCTAGGATGCTTGCAAAAAGCTTCAGGACCAGAAATGCAGTACACAAAGACTCACAGTTGCAATGGGTTGAAAGAGACATCTACTGCAGCTCATGTTTCCATACAAGTTGTCCACTGGTATGCAAGAAAATGAAAGGAATCTTCAAAATTACATAGAGAGGACCACCATTCCTCTCACAAACCAATGAAACAAAAATATCACTGCTCACAATACATCTCCACATTAAAATTATGAAGCTAGCTATATGAAAAAATGACTTTGAAAGCTTTTGCCCTGATTGTTCCCACCACCCATTTTTTCAGATGCAAGTATCCCCAACACACCCAGGGTGGAAGGAAAGCACTGATGTTACTACTTTCTGCCTCTCATCAGTCACAGACAGGAGGAAATTACTCCAGAAACACAGTTCTACAGCCAGAAATCTGCAGAGGCAGCAGAGAAAGCTTAAGTGTACAAGGTACCTATACTACAATAATAGAAAATAGTAAGAATTGCTTTTGATTACTGGTTTCTTTGGACATATCTGTCTTCTCTCCCTTCCCTAAGTATTTTGGTCAAGAATACAACAGATCTTTATCCACGCTCAATGTGCGATTCAAATTTCCTTTCAACAAAAAGGTCTACCGTTCTTCCACAACTACTTAGATAACTTCAGAAGCACTGAAAGTGCCAATATTCCACAAGAAGATACTTTGAATGCTTTCTTTTGAGACCTCTATTTGCAACTGATTTGTATAAACAACATTTCACAGCGCTAAGCACATTCTTACTTGCTATCTTCCCTTATTCTCGTCACCAAACCCTCATTTTCTTCCCTTTTATTGTATTCTTAGCGCTGAAGGATCCATGAGGGAGAAAAGGCAGCAGATGTTTTAGTGTTTTTTTTTTTCCCCAGTTCTCAGGTAGGAATGCCCTGATACCATTCATTGCTCAGCCCAGTTAGCGACTCCAGGTGCCAGGCTGGTAACATATACATGGGGCTGCCCTAATAGCCACCTTCATTAAATTACCAGGAAGAAAAGATGGGCCACTTAAGAGGCCATTCACTCCCATCTGCAGTTAGGAGAAAGAAAAGTGTATACATGTTATATTGGCACCTCTCCTTTTCACAATCCTCTGGGCTAATCTAGGAACTCTTCAACCTTCCTCACTATTATTTAAGAGCTAGAGTAAAGGTATTTTATTATTATAACCTACTAACTGTGCTTTATGACTTCTGGTAGAGTATCCACAGTATTTCCTATGTTACCTATACTTCAGAAACATGATGAGCCTCTTGTAATTTCTTTGAGGTAATGAATTTCTTTTTTTAACACTAAGGCAAAGGAGAGGAGTGAGGAAAAACAGGGACAGCACAAACAAAGCTTGAAAATATACTTCCACAATTACACTGTCAGACCAGAGAGATTCCATCTGTAAATTCTAGTTCATGAGCAAAAAGAGTTGGTCAACACAAAACAAACCAGCAGAAGGATTTGATGGCCATAAAGCTATGATCATCTTATAAGAAAAAAAACAACCCGCCGCCACTAAGCACCAGAAAATACAAAACGCTTCTAAAAATACAAGGTCATAAAACACTGAACAAAAGCCAGGAAATTCAGAGTTGAGTATTAAATAACATGTCCTTAAATCACTCAGTGCCTCCCAGAAACCTGCTCTATATTCATCAACCTCCTTTATTATCTTTGTATGGTGTATTAAACTTAGCATTTTTAACAGAGTATTTTGTATGTAATAATAAAGCCTCTCTATTAAAAAAAAAAAGTCTCTGAGAGTACATTTAATCCTTTCATGGCAGCCAAATCCTGCCATGTGTTTGTGTTGCCGTTTTCCTCCTCCGATTAAACAGTAACATGTTTATCGAGATTTCACTTGAATTTCTCCACTGTAAACTCTGAGAAAGGGTAATTGCAAGGTTGTTTTTTTCCCCTCCCATTACGTTCATTTGACTACAGACTGACAAAAGATCCAGTTCTTCACAGCCAACTCAGAAGTGGTTTTGAATCCACAACACTTCTACTTTAGGACTTGGGCCTAGAACACCAGATGTGTCTGTGTTTTTTCAGGTCAGAGTGTATGCTTATGTTTCCAGGTTTTATGACATTTCATAACAATCAACACAAGTTTTTCTTCTATTGCCTCTTGCTGATTTATACAAATGCATACTCTGATTTTTACCTTTTCTTTGAAAATCAGTAACTTTTAACTATGAAACACCGAGGCAGAAAGTTATAAAGTCACCTTTGTTAATGTAAGTCCTATTGTCATTCCTTCCCTCAAATCACTCTGTACAATAGTTAGGCAAGACTATTACCAGTCACTTTAATTCCATTTTTCACAGTTTAAAAATAAACCGTGTTTTTCTCTGTGCTTTCCCCTCCCGTCATTTCCGTGTTTAATAGCTTAACGCTTGCTGCTCTTAACTCCATTTAACCCTTGCTCTTCTCGAGAGAATAAAAAAAAAAGCCACTTCTTTTCTCGCTCATTACCATAAACAGGACACGTCATGCCGATTCTCCTTTATTCTCCTGCCTCAGACCCAGACCTTCTGGTGATACCTGAATCCACGGAGGAAGTCTCAGAGTTTACATAATGCCCACTCCAGAAGCATAAGGAGGCGAGGGCGGCCCCTTGCCCCCTCCCCTCCCCTCCCCGCGACAGAAACGGGGGGGAGGGGAAAGGAGAGAAAATAAAGCTGAAATAAGGAAAAACAAGACCCTTCTCTCCACGCTGCCGGCAATTTAGCGGATCAGAAAACACAGAAAGAGAAGAAAGAGGGAGAGAAGCGTGTGTTATTTCCTGTTATTGTTACTCCTTTGCCCACTGCCCGACGGAGGGGTCGGGCCGCTGCCCCCCGGCCCGCAGCCCCCGGCCCAGGGAGGGCCCCCGCGCTCCGCCGGGTCAAGGGGGTCGCGGCGGCCCGGGCCGGCCCTCACCTTTGTAGTGTACCCGCAGGTTGTTCTGGGAGAGGCCGATGTAACTGAATTTGTCCTTCGGGCTCCAGGAGCGGGGCAACGGCGTCTCCTGCTCGTCCACGGCCGGGTAGAGCCTCTTCAGCCGCCGCTTGAGCTCCTTCTCCTGCTCGTTCAGGGCCGGGTCGCCGTGCGGGAACGGCGCCGGGGCGCTGGTGCTGGTGCTGCTGCTCCCCGCCGACAGGCCCAACACCGAGCCGGTACCGCCGCCCCCCGTCGCCGCGGGCCCGCTGCTGGCGGCGGCGGGTGGCGGTGGCGCAGCGGTGGCCGGCGGCGGCGGCGGGTGCAGCAGGAGCGCGGCGGCCGGTGCGGAGCCGGGGGCGGCGGCGGCAGAGGGGATCCCCGGCGCCGGCGGAGGAGCGGCGGCCGCCAAGGGGAGCTGCGGCGGCGGCGGCTGTTGTTGCTGTTGCCCGGACATCCCGGCTCCGGCCTCCTCCTCTGCCGCCACCTCCCGCGGTCGCGACTGTCACCGGACGGGCCCGGGGCGGAGCGACGGGCAGGCCCGGGCGCTGCGGAGCGAGGCGGCCGCCGGCGGCTCTGGCCGGCGGGTCACCCCCAACCGGAGCGTCTGGGAAG